>BMAO01003181.1:0-17581 GCA_019973975.1 Trichonephila clavata | reverse complement strand
ACGATATTCACTTGTTTACTATGAAAAGTGAGGTCTCAAAAATTTAAATGAACAAAAATGAATATTTCTGAAAAACACAACCACAGTGTCAATTTGCAATTTGAATATTCTTTATTGTCTTTTAAAGAAAATAAATCGCCCCCCCCCCCAGCGAATAAATCCCCTCCTTTATTTTAGCCTTTTGTTGAAATTTTCCTTTATTCCTTAAACCGCTTCAAATGAAAAATTTGACGCACTTATTGTTTATAAATTGCCTCAGCCTTATGTGAATAATATAAATATCGATCGTGACCCCTTAGAAATTTTATTATATTTGTAAGTTTCTAAAAGAAAGACGTTTCTTGGAGATAAGTTCGTGAAAAGAGACATTATATATTATTTAGGTGACATAAATTTGAAAAGTCAATTGTTCAAAATAAAAAAAAATTATTATGCTTTCTGGAGCTGTTAAATATATAGTAATGCACAGTAGTACTGTGGTTATTCTGTTTTGTCTACTGTCTTGCTATTTTTTTGCCTGTTGTTTAATTGTTTTGCGTACACAGGGGTCTCTCTCTCTCTTATGGGGTTTACATTCTAAAAATACGTAAACCACAACGTGAAACGGAAATCTTTGTGGTAAAAATGAGAAACGAGACTGGGTGGCGTGGTTGGTTTGTCGCTGGCCTTCTGCACCCTAGGGTTACGGGTTCGACCCGGGCCAAAGTCGGTGGATTTTCATGATGCAGAAAATCGACAGCGGCCATGTCGTATGATTATACGGCATGTAAAAGATACGTAGAGTGTCTGTTTGACTTTGGTGCACTCTGCAAAATTAAATTCACGTACAGGTTTGCACATTATCAGAGCTCAGGTGCCTCCCTCTAGGGAGGAAACTGGGCGTGAAAATTATCGGCGGCAATTGGTATCCGCCTGTGTATTGTGCCGCACTGAAAAGAGATACCAACTTCCGGGGAATGTACTAGGTCTGCAATGGTATAACACCAATCCGAAGCCCATTAGTAGAAATGTGAAATCTTTTAAGTCTCTGAAGGGATTCAACCTCCTTTTGCGTACGCCTCTGTATTTAGTATTAAATTAGAATTATATTAATTTTGAATATTATTTATGATAATATATGTTATAAAACATATACTGAAATATAATAATCCAGTTTTTCATGAAAAATCAATTTTGGATGGAAAAAATTAAATATTTTCAGTAAAATACGTCATGTTAAAAATACGAAAATCGAAAATTTTATTTTGAAAAATTTTAATGAACATAATTTACAAGAAAAAAATATCGGATGTTTTCAATGAAATTTTAAAAAAAAATTATTTCCTTCTAAAATATACACGGGGAAATAGTATGTTCATTACTTGCTTAAAAATATTGGGAATTGCTTTTCATATTGACAGTGCCCCACCCATCCCTAAATGTGGCGCCAGGGCGTAGTTAGCTATTTTCATAATTTTCCCTCCGTGGTCTTGCTGTGTCCAATCAATTTGGTATGTAGACGCTGTACATAATATATTCTGTGGTTGCTCCTCATCCTCTCTTATATATCCTCATAAATAACTGAATGCGCTATCGAATTTTGCGGGGGTGAGATCCGACAAGTTTTTTTTGTGGTGCGTCATCCAATCTAATATGCAATTAATTTCACTGAAGATTATTTTGCATTAAAGTATTCTTTCGTTTTAGTTGCTATGTGATCCTTCTAGTGTTAATGTTACATTTTTCTTGTTGGAATAATTGATAAGTTAGATAGTCCTGCAAAATGTTTTACTACGTTTCCGTATTTAATAATGATTCAAGAAAGAGGGGGTGACAGGGGGGGGAGGTTAGAGAATATTATTTCAGTGCAGTTGTTTCCAAGAATTAAAATTGGTAAAATTTTGTATGATAAATATTGTTATCAAAATTTAAAAAAACTAAGAGTAATTTTAGAAAATGCCTTATGCATTTTTCATTTTAAGTCGATTGAATTGTAGGATGTCGTTTTCTGCTAAGATTATAACTGATGTTCACTATTAATTAAAATAAATTAATTAAAATTTGCAAAAATATTAAATGTGATTGAAAAATACTTTTGCACACAGTGGCGATATGATTGGGGAAAAAGGAGTTCTCAGCTGAGAGAGATAGTGGTTAGGAATTTTGTTCATTATTCTTTTTATTTTCCTTATTTAATTATGATATTTTTTATTTTCTTCCTTCATACGAATTTATATGCCTGTAATTGTGATTTTTCAGTATGAACTTCATATTTTTTTCCCTTTAAGAATGTTTCATGTTCCAAAAAAAGCATATTTTCGTTGTCACAATTACGTGTATCAATGTTAACTTTTAAATAAAGAATATACCTTATAATCCGGCGTAAAACACAAAAATAAGATAAAAAATTTACGGGTGTTTGTTATACACCGTATATAAAATTGATATCTTTAAAAAGTAAAGGAAAGATGGAATTAATGAAATTAGAAATGACATACCGTAAAATCCGCCGCTATAACGCGCACCTATACTTTCAAGCTGCAATTTTTAATTTTTAGGTAACGCACACCCCCTTTTTACGAAGAAACGTTCGTGAGCAATGCTCTTACGTGTTTTGAAGTCATTAATTCGAGGTATTATCCCTAGCTTTTGAAAAAAAATAGTATACTTCTAGAACTACAACCCTTTAAATTCATAAGAAAGTGATTTCTTCCAAGTGAACAGTATTTCGATATATGTAGAAGTCTAATATTTTTCTATACTCATCTTTTCTATTACATTTTTAAGCTCTCCTTTTTGTACGGGGCGTATAACGCGCACCCGTTAATTTTGAACTTAGTTATTTTCTTGCGTTAAAAGTGTGCGTTATACGTCCGATTGTACGGTATCTATAAAGATGTTAAATGTTATCAAAATTACTAGCTTCGAAACCAAATGATTGTAATTCCTTAAGTTCGAGAAATATTTGTTTCCACAGTGTCATATTCTGGTAATTATTTAAACTTATTTGTGAATAATATTTCACCTCACGGATAAATAATCTTTGTTTTTTGAAGAAAGCACTTAACGCGCAACCAACAATACGGTATGGATAGTGTTGTATGGCAGTCACGTTCAGTAACGAGATCCGCTGCCAAGTTTTTCTGCTAATAGTCTCAAGTTCCGGTGCTTAAATCCGATTACTGTTGGCGACCTTTCAGAAATAGGCATTGTATTGCGATCCTGAATAAAAAGAATGATTTAATTTTATATCGTAGTTTTTTTTTTGTAGGATATTTACTGCAATTTATATACGAGGTACTATGGTCACGTTTATATGATATTGTTTCTAATGTTTGTATCATATGTATGAAAAGAGATTTGTAGTAGTATCGTTTTTCTTGGTTGCTGTGAGGTTCTGTATGAATGAGATTTTTTGAATAATTGTTTAGTATAAGATATAAATGTTTTTATCGATATTGTGGGAATATGTATTGGTCTCACTATATCAAATTCGCAGTTTATCCCACTTTAATTTTCCTCATTTCCCTTTTCACTGTTGAAAATATCCTGTTTTCCATATTTTTATCCTTATGTGATAAAATTAAATTTGGGAAAACAAATTTTGCTAATATATATGTCTTCTTAATTTGATCGGTTTTTATATTATATACATATAAGTATAGTTTAAAACATGACTTCTTATGAATCTACATTTTAAAAAGAGAAAAATATTTTGAGTATTTTATGGAAAAAGTTTTTCTATGAAATAAGTATGTTTTCCAAACGTAATTAGAAATTCCCTCCGTAATTTTGATAGGTTTCCATATTGCAAAAAATGAGGGTTGTTTTCCTCTTTTTTTTTGTAATATTGCAAGAAAACTAATTTACAGTCGCAAAATTCATGAAAAGCTAGCTTTATTTACACGATATTTTCATTACTGTGTATCACGTTATAGCAATATACAATGGGATTTGCCATTTGGTAATAAAATAATTAACAATACAAATATTGTAATGTGTTTTTATTTAAATGGTATTAGGCTTTTTTGTATAAATTATAGCCAGTTATGTAATTACGTAGATTAAGCTATTTAAACTATTAATACTATAATGGATTCGTCTTTCGTATGTTGTAATTGCATAAAAAGGAATTTTAAAGGCAACCTATTTAATGGAATATTGTTGCTACATGTAAAGAACGTATTTTTCATGGTATCATTAAAACGTTGTAAAAGTTGAAAAAATGGATATGAAAACAGCTCAAATGGAGATTTTTATGTTTTACTTTTATCATTTTTATGACTTACACTGAATATTGGAGAAATTTTATGTATTTTTTCTGCTTTTTTATGTGTGTTGAACCTTTTTTATATCTATATAATACACACGCAAGCTGTTGGAAACATTGTGTATAGTATACCTTTTAAATCTACATCATAATTTCTCTATTTCGAAGATACCAAGGAAAATTTAAGGCTTTATAGAGATATTAAAGAACTTTTCTCAATCTGTATATGGGACATCTTTTTCCTATCAAAATACCAAACATACAGTGGCTACGTTTAAAAAAAAAAATAGAATCGATCTCTGGAAAAAAATTTACATTCAAAATATATTAGCAAATATTTTAGATCTGAACAAATATTGTGTGCTTTGTTGGTAACAGAACGTGTTTTCATCATAACAACAACATTGTTTTCTCTCTTTGTATTGAACATGTTCTGTTTTCCGAAGTCAAGTTTTTTGTAGAGTTTGGCCTCAGCAGCGCTTTATAATCAATCAACATAAGAAAATATTCAGCAAAAATAGTTTTACGATCCCTTATCTCACGTTAAGTTTTCTCCTCTGTCAGTCTTACGGATAATACAACCATAATCAATTCTTATGTTTGATAAATATCACACAGTTATGGTTAGATCACCACTAGGTTATTCTCATTTGACGAGGCATTCGATTATTTTATTATCTTATGGAATAATGTTTAGGTTGAGCAGTCTGCCACATTCATTGCGTTGGTAAAGCGCGCCTTCCCAAATTTATACAGTAAAGAAAAAAATTCCCTTTTACACTTAAAAAAAATTAAAAATTAACGTGTGTAAAATTTTTTTCTTTTTCTCTATTTTATAGTTGTGCATTACTTAAACAAGTTACTCCTTTCATTAAATTAATCTTAAATCCCTTATGATGAAAATGTATGCAACAGTTAGTATGGATATGTATCTACTTGATGTCTAAAAATTCTGTAAATAGTTTTTTTTCCTATGAGATAGCTAATGTACCGAAATAAAAGATTTACTTTTAAAAAGAAAGGTTTGACTTCCGATAAAGTGAAAGAAATTTTAAATTATGCGTTATCATTGCAATACATCGAAGATAAAATTGCTTTTAATTTTTATGTGAATGAAAATGGTTAATTTCATGGAACGATACTAAGAAATGTTCTTTCATAATAAGAATTTGTAAGTCACATATAATTCTTTTCTGGCAACTCATTTCCTGTTTGCTTTGGGTGGAGTGTAGGTTGATTCGCTTGAATGAAGTAAAAATGTGATGAGTGGGAACAAGTAAGATAATTGATAACTTGTTTTTGCGGTCCAAGTCATAATATTAATGTACTTATTTGTGTTATCGTATACTTCAGTATCTTGTTATTTTTGTGAGTAGAAACATTGGGGAAACTTTATTAATAAATTGTTAATAATTTTTGTGTATTCAACTATTGTGCTAAATTTTTTATTCACTTACTAACAAAGAGTAATATCAAACGAGCTTAGATTTTAATACTTGCTTTCCTCATGATTTTATTGAAAAATTATAAAAAAAAATTAGGCCGACATTTGAAAAATTAATACATGAAAGACAACTTTTTAAAATTTATGTTCATTCGTAGAACAATGGTGCACAATAACATAAAACAATTAAACAAGGCGAATGAGCGATAGATGAAGTGTTAAGATCTGGGATGTGAAACTTTTACGTTTCATGGAGAAAAATATATTAAGTACAATTTTATTATAAAATACTATCATCTATCTCAGCGATATTCAACCTGCGGCCCACCGAGCCTTTTTAAGTGGCCCGGTCATGGCCTATTGCTCTGAGAAATTCACTTATTTAAGAACATTGTATTAAAAATTTGGTGGGAAATTCTTTGTCAAAAAATCAAATCTATCCATTTCGCTTTTGGCTGTCGATGTCTTACTGGTGCGAATTAATATTCTTTTTCTGTTTGTAATGGTTACGGTTTGTGATACCAGACAACAGTGGAGTACCTACAATTATATGGGTGGAACTAATTTTTGACTATCTTTCATATCTTGCAAGCGAAAAATGTTTGAAGAAAATATATCGTTTCAAGACTAATGGGCTATTGGGAGGTTGACTAATTTGTAGTGAAAAACAAACATGGATCAGTAATTGTTTGATTTGTGGCGAAAGTGCTGTATTTTTTTTAAAAAATACCAATAAACAGGAATCATTCAATGACACTTTCCCTCGAAGATATCTTTCAAGAGGTGATAAAAAAGCTTTCTTGAATAATCTTTACAACAAAGTATTTTGTTCGTGGTTATATCACAATGGTAAAGACATCCTGTGAAGTTTAAAGACATCCTGTGAAGTTCGTTATATTATTGGTGATCATATACGAAACTGTTGATTGATGCAGAAATTGTGAAGCAATGTTTCTTAAATGTGTGTGATTCTAATTTAGTGTTAGTGACAAAAATAAAAATATATGAATAATAATTTTTTTTTTAAAAAAAGAAGCAAAACAGGAATTATAATATTTTGATCATTTTTCCACTTTTTAAAATTTCCAGTGTTATCTTGATCTTAAAGCAACCCCCCTCCTCCTTATATCCTCATGTTGCGGTCTGTGTGAAATAGCTGACATATGTATGCGGCCTAGCAGAAAAAAAAGTTGAGTACCCCTGATATATGTATGCGGCCCAGCAGAAAAAAAAGTTGAGTACCCCTGATATATGTATGCGGCCCAGCAGGAAAAAAAGTTGAGTACCCCTGATATAACTTCTTGATCCAAGTATTGTTTGTGCAAATCATTCAAAGAACTTTCGTCGCACAACACACACGTCTTTATCATAAACAATAGCAGTTTTATTTTATGAATACGAATTTCATTTTACAATTGCTACATTTTTGTGTGACAACATTTGTTAGCAAGAAAAGAAATTCAACTGTTAAAATTTCATAATTATTTCAAAATATGTTGCCATCGCGCAAAAGATAAATACTTGTCTGATGGCGTTCGTATATGACAGCAAGCGAAGAAAAGCAATTGCTAGAATTCCATGAACTCTTTCAAAACATGTTGCTATCACACTAAAGAAAAACTTAGTCAATGGAGCTGGCATATGACATGTGGAAAGTAAGATATATATTAATAGAAATAAGAAAGAAACTAAGTATAAAAATGGAAGGAAAAAAATTAAAAAAATGGCTAGTAATAAAAAAAATAATTTAATAAAAATCAACTTCGTTATTGATATATGAAGAAATGCAATAGGTTCAGTGGCGTAACGAAGAATAATAGAAACCCCTTGCAAAGTCAAGTTTTGGACCCTCTAGAATCCAGGGACCTCCTGCAATGCGGTGGCGTACGTTACGCCACTGAGTAGGTTTAAACAATGTCTTTTTTAATGATCACACACATCATTTGGGTCTTGTTATTTTGACTTTCAAAAATTTGTATTGTATAACTTGCTAAATCACTATTTAAACATACAGTGACACCTTTTTTATTGCTGTCACAGTGAAAATATTTTTGTGTACGCTGTTGTGAAGTTTCCTTACTAGTAACAAGAGTACTTAAGTGGGGTGAAAAAAAAATTCTTTTGATTTTTTCTCTCTTCCGTTCCTCAAAGATTTGAAATTCTTAAATGTTAATTCACTGTTGGCAGAAGGGCTGATTTAAAATGTGAACTGAATATATATAATTCTTAAGCAGTATAAGGGACGAGGATGAAACATTGTTATTATTTCTGAATTTTAACACCACCGCGTATTTCTTCAGTGATTATTTTTCACCGCGTATTTCTGTGATTATTTTTATATTAAAAAGTCGATGCTCAGACTTCTCTCTTTCTCTCGAAATTATTTCAAGTTAAATACAAGGTTAATGACGTATTCGATCTAAATAAAATTAAGGATTATTTCTAAAATGAATTTTTGACGTCCCTTGTTTTATAATGATATAAAAAAAAAACCAGAGTTAATTTTTACTTAAGTTAATGTGTATAAAATGTAATATGCTACTGATGTGAAAAACTAATTTGGTAGCGTTACGTTTTTTATATTCGATGATGTACCTTTTTTTTTTTTAATTGAACTATCTTTTTTAACTTAAAAATCTGGGAATTTCTTTTCGATTTAGTATGTTTGAGGATCCTTTGTAGTACAAAATCCATTTATTCCTTGTTTCTCTCTTTCTTTTTTCTCTAAACAATGAATTACAACTGTCGCATAAAAGACATTCAAATCTTAATAGCATTCTAACATGAAAAAAAAAGTTGATCATGGTAGCTTGTAAAACCTAACGAGTGATAATGATAAAATATAAAGAGCGATAATTATTGGATGCCTTCATTGTTTTAAAATTACCCTTGAAGTCTTTTCGGCTTGGAGCGGAAACATTTAAAGTGGGTCACGGTCTAGGAGCTATTAGGGCACTGTGTTTTATAATGCATGCTGAAAACAAACATTTTTTTCCCTCTCCGTTTTTCTGTTAATGAGTTTCTTTTTTTACTCTCAGCAAGGGATCCATTTAAGAGGAGCGGTCCAAGGCGTTCCCTCTCTTTGCTGTTTGTTGCCTTCTGATGTGTTCCCGCATCGAAACTCAACATCGTGTGGATTGCCTTTTTTTTTAATTGTTAAAAGTGAGGTCAATGGTTGTGCTTATGGTCTGCTCAATTAGTGAATTAGGAACAAAGGGTCTTTAGAAACGGAAACGGCGGAGAAGGTTGTGCGGTTCGCCTTCAAAGAGGTTAGGTTGTCTCAATTTAACGAGATGGGATGGCACGTGTGGGTGCTAATAGTTAATTTAAATGCACGGCGGTTATGAATTTCTGGGTTAATGGTGAGATTTTGTAAATGTGGAGAGATGTTTATCAAAAGATATATTGAATGTTTGGAAAATGTATTACTTCGAAATCTTCTCCTGTGTGTTCGAAGTGTTAAGGCTGTTTTCGTCATATGCACGAGAGTGTGAACTTAGCACGAGAGTGTGAACTTAACGCGGAGCACATTTTCAAACAGAAAAAATGCCTCAATTTTTATAAAAATTTGTGATATTATATAACTCGTGCATTTTTAAAAATATAATATAGTGTTTTTAAAATTTCAAAATATTTTATAAATAATTAGCTTTTTTTTCTTTTAACATGTAAAGGGATAGCTCATTTAGCATTATGGCATAGGAGACAAAATGCGAAACACAATTTATAAAAGAAAAAAAATGTGTCAACTCGGATAAAAATGAGTAGTATGATAAAATAAGTGGTTCTCTACAAGATAGTGAAACCAGAATATAATATTTATGTTTGAGTACTTTTATATCTGAAAAAATATTCCGAATTTGGATCCTATTCTTTAACATAAGCCAAAAACAGCCTTAAAAATGGTTTGCAGAGTATGTGATATTGAAATACTTATTTGTACTATATTAGAGAATATTTTAGGGTTTACTTTATTTCACTTGATTTATGTATCTTTTGAATTAGACCTGGGGTAAGCAAATAGGCGGTCCGCCGAAACAATCATAAAACCAAATATGGAGAAAATCAGTTGCGTAGCTAGTCTTGAGGGGGGCCATGTATCAAAGTTCCTTGGAGGCCCTTGCTTGTGTCCCCTTAACATTTTGCGATTTTTTTATTTACGCGTTTTGTGGCCCCAGAGCTTGAGGGCCCCGTATCATTGATATGGCAGTAGCTATACGCTCCTGGAGAAAATATACTTTACGGTTTGATCGACATATATTTGTGAGAATTGCGACATATACTTGCATAAAGATAAGAATTGTAAATAAAGATGCAAATTGATTGACGTTAACTTGCTGTCTGGTGAGAATTTAAACAAGCAATCCAATCTCACTCCTGATTCCAAAAAAGTTGTAGAAAAGCGTAATAGGGTGGTACATTTGTTTCATCAAACTGATTCTAAAATTAAATGTGATTGCAGCTATAAATGATAGGGAATTCGCCCATTTAATAAATTGGATAAAACTACAATTATTTTAACATAATTATTGATTTTTATCGTAAAATTTATACCTTTCCTGGGATATCAAATTAACTAATGAATACAATCAATTTCATAAGGTGCGGTCCTCCGGTATCATCCACTTCCACAATGCAGTTCTCGAGCCAAAACAATTGTCCGCCTCTGATTTAACAGTTTATCTTAACCTTGAAGTAACGAATGAGATTTTATTCCTTTTTGTTTATATTCAAAAGGAAACCTATCATAATCGAATAGAAATATAACTGTTGAAGAATAACTGTATTGTGTTCCGAAGAAAATGTAATGTTTCAAACCTCTCTAACCTGTTGACTGTACATATCCAGGAAAAAATCGTATGTTTGAAGATTTCATGTCCATCTATATTGGGTACATCTTAACTCCTGTAAAATATAGTAGGTAATTTGATAGGTTCTATAAGGCACAAGACCATTAATTATATTGAGGAACGAGTATTGCTTGCCATTTATGAATCTTTCTAACACGTTTCTGGAATACTTTGTAAAAGATTAAGATAAATGCAAGGTCATAATTGAAAGTTTAAGCATTTTTATTTCAAAGATGTCAAATAAAGGCATTCACCAAGTGGCATATAATGTCATGGGCTTCAATTTATAAGATAAATGGTTATTGAGTGAGTTGATTTGGTATTTATGAATTGTGAATGGCTTGTTTACTGAAAGTGGCACTAAACATACTCTTGTGATTCTGTAAATTGAAACAAGATATCAATCATCGCATGGCCAAGTAATTTTAGCGCGTTTTTCACATGTTGTATTTTACAATAATGCAACTAATGAACTTTTTACTAACAGAAAATAGTACTATACTTAAAAAAAATTAAATTTTTTTTTAAAAATTATCAAATAAGATATCAATCATCGGCATGACCAAGTAATTTTAGCGCGTTTTTCACATGTTGTATTTTACAATAATGCAACTAATGAACTTTTTACTAACAGAAAATAGTACTATACTTAAAATAAAATTAAAATTTTTTTTAAAATTATTCAATTTAAATATGATTTGGCTCATCTAGGGCACAAATGCGACCAAATGCCGAAAACCCGAGGTCAATCGGTTGCTCATTGGCTGAGAAAAAGGTACGACAAAATATGGGACGAAGACGAAATTTGCGTCCTAATAGCACTTTTTTTACGCTACGTGAAAAACGCCCTAAAAATTGACTTAATGGTGTAATTAAAGGTTATTGTTCCTGTCGAGCGGTTAAGAAGTTTAAACTGTTAAATAACTAGTTTTATAAGTTAACGATCCTTCATTTATGAACATAGTTTCGGAGATCTTGTTGAAGCAGCATAGTGTACTAATGTTTATAATCTTACTTTTTAAAGTGTAAGATAAAGATAGATGTCACATTTTTCACTTTTAAGAAGTATGTATTTTATGATCACTCTGCCTTGAATACTGTTATAAAGTTTCTACATTGCTGATTATAGTAAGGCATATGATTCTGAAATTGGAGGTATTTTTTGATAAAAACAATAAAGTATCTTTACCCCAAAATCTTAGTCAATAGAAATTGATTTTTCGTATTAATTCAGCTATACTCATGCTAGAAAAAAATGTTTTCTGGATAGAATTGCTGTGTCAAATCTAATTGGCTTTGAATTACTAATAAAAATTGATATTCAATATAGATACATCATGACCTTGTTTTTACATCCACAGTCATCAAAATTAACGGATGTTCTCTTGATTCATGGGAGTGTTTTATTTTAAGTATATCAACTTTAAACACCTCCACATATGTAGAATATTGTTTTAAATTTTCTATCGGTTTTTTTTTTTCAGAAATGAAGACGAATATTTATCTATATTGTAAGAGACTGCATTTTAAAATTTAATATTTTTTTAAAATTAATGATGGTTATAAATTGATATTATGCCCCCCCCCCTCCCAAAATATGTCATCTTCCCGGCTAGAGAAAGTGTTAGACTGACGATGGAGTATAAAACGGTCTCTTTCTGAATTATTTATATGACTATCCATCAATGTCAGACATTCTTTTTTTGCAGTGATAAATCTTGGAGTTTATTAAGGCTGAAATGCATCAATTGGAATTTATTTTGGTATTATCTGAAAAAGGGATGTATATATTATTGGTGGTTTATAACTTATTTTACGTAGTTTGAGGAATATGTTTCAATGCAAATTTTAATGAAATCGTTAAAAAATATACATTTTAAAGCAATATATTAAGATGATGGAATATAATAAAAACCGGAAATACATATCCACTTAAAATATGTTAAATATATATGTAAGGTTTCACAATCAAAGAAAAAATATTTTCAGTTTTTGCTTTTTTTAAGAAAATTTTCGGAAATTTGTCCTTTGAGAGCTATCAGTGGTTTGTTGATCTAGAACAGCAGTCGCCAACCTTAAGAACTTCGTTGACTACTAAATGTATAATTTTATATTTGGCGGACCTCTAATATGTTTGACCACTGTAACTAAACTGTCACCTTTTTACGTCTCTTCTACATTTCCATATTACTGAAAAAAATTTCACGAAAAGAAAGAAAGAAAAAAAAACCCTGGCTACTCAATGCAATATGAATAAACTGAATAAATTTAATGCAATATAAATGCCGCCGATTAATCATGGTTGCTAACTCTCTACACCTGCAAAGGTAGCTGAAAATTCGTTAAACTCGGAATGAATTTTGCTAAAAGTAGTAGCTAAAAATTAAAAAAAAAAGTGTCATTCATATTCCATACTCCATGTTCCTTACGTTCAGAAAAATGTAAATGATGTCCCAATTTTTATGCGGATCATTGTGTCTATTTGGGAAAATTGATAAGTAGCGTGAGACTTAAGAAATTAAATTATTGATTTGTCACGTCTACAGCTATATATTAATTACAATATTTACATTTAGATGCATGTTATTTACACTATGTGGTATTCACACTTTGAATTCACAATATGGTGTACTCTAGTTCCACAGAATATGTTATTGCTGAAGGAGGAGGCAAACACAGCATCTCTTTTCGAGTCCACTTTCTTGGGTCGGGGGTGGACCCTTCTAACGCCTTGAATTTTACTTGAGGTTCGATTCGCACGTGGAATCCAGCCGTTGGTTTTCTCACGGCCATCGATTGTCGGCGTAATGTCAAATGAAAGGACTCCGCAATATTTAATGGGTGCGCGTGTGGGTATGAACGGCGTAATGCTATCTGCACAGGGAAGCTGATCTTCAGCAGTGAGGCGGGAAAACGTTACACCATCAAAACATTTCCATGGACCACAGGTTGGAGACTGCTGATCTAGAACGTATGAAATAGAAAATATCCTTGTATAAATTGTAATTTATAGTTTCTGCTTGTAGAGTTTTTATAATTTTCCTAACAATAATTCATTCGTTAATTAATATAAGTTAATTTTTTTTTTTTACTTTTGAAGAATGGCATTAAAATTATATTTGGAAATGAAGTATGTGATTCTGTTTTCAAAATTTTTGAAAACATAATCGATTGATCTTTAAAATAATTTCAATTCGGTTTTTATGGAAAAGTATTACTAGGATACTTTTTTTTAATTCAACGCAAAATAACCAAAAGCAGAACCAATGCAAAATAACCATCTACCAAAAGCAGATTTAATAAAATATTTCCCCCAAATTTAAAGTTTTTTGTATAATGCACTCCACATTTTTATTTCATTTATTCATGTAGAACTCGCTAGCATTTCATAAAGAAACATCGATCGATAGTAAATATAAATGTCGAAGTACAAACGTTTCATATTAACAATGATCAACTAATTTTTATTAAATTAACGTGAAATTCGTGATGCAGGACAAGTTTGAATTAAGCAAGTATTTCATAAGAATTTTTGATGTTTCGCAATGAAAAATTCTCTGACAGAATATTTCTGAGTATTTTTTTTATTTACGTGTTGAGATTTAATCATATAAGGGACAACATACAAAAACCCCGTTAATATTAATTTGCAGTTTTTTTATTATTATTTCAGGCAAATTCACTTTTGGTTTTTTATTTCTTTATGGTTTTGAGAATTCCTTTAAATTAAAGAGTATTTGTGTATTTTTAATGCTAATGTTGTTGTACAAAGTGTATTTTCCCCTGGCATTTTTTAAGTATGCTTTACTTACATAGGTTTGCTTCACATCTTTGTGGTACCTCGTTGATCAATCTATACTAATAAAAGAAAGAGTTTGTGTGTTTGTGTTTCAGCTGTTCCGCGAAATTAAGCAACCCTAGATGTATGAAACTTGGCATGTAGAAGCTAAAGGTCGATATGCTATTAACCTCGAAAAGTTTTTTTCGAAATTCACTTTAGAATTTTTTTAAATTCAATTTTTATGCGATTTTTCAGTTAAATGGAGATATGACGTCATCAGCCATGCCAAGTCATAACTTTGCGAAAATAAATGTTTCGAGCTGTTTTGGGGGGAATTCAACACATTTATAGTAAATACTTATTTATGGTTGTATTTATTCGTTTTTTTTCTCTAGTGGAGGAATATACAGTTGTTTTTCGAAAAAAATCATCCTAGAAAAAAAATTCTAAATTTTATTTTCCGATTGGCAACATACTTCGATAACAGTAATTTCAATGTTTTCAATGTGAATCGTATTTGATTCATAACGTATTTTATCTTTTCCGTACTATTTTTTTAAAAAACAAATTCGTTCTTGGCTAGAATTCTAATTTTTGGAGATATCTTCTGAAATAGAGTCGCCAACTCTGAGAAATTATAGTAACTACAAATTGTGGCAATGGAAGAGATTTATGTGTACAGAGTTTCTAACATCTTAAATCTGATAAACTTTCTCTTAGGAATGTTTTAAATATTTCCTGCGTGTATGTTTTTAAAAAATTCTTTTTTATTGTGCTGCTTACATTTTTTTTTGGTCTGTTCCAAGAAGAAATGTCTATAAAATGTTCAAATTCTGTGAAAAGAATTGAAAGCAAAACTAATTTATACCTTGACCGAAAGTTTATAATTAAACTAAAGAACACAAATTACTATTCTTGAAGCTCACAATCACCTAATTTCACCCTAACCTTTGAAAACACAGCCTTAACAAATCATGGATGTATAATACAATTTACTGGTTGAAAGAATAGTAAAAAAAATATAAAAAATGTGACTCTTGAAAAAATTGAATTCACTTTAACCCCTTCTCCTTAGAAGCCAACCGAAACACTAAATTAAACGAGATGAGAAACTATATAACCTTTTACTTTTCGGTCATTTCACTTTCCAGACACGTGGTGTTGAAGGAATTTATCGTCTGACGTGAGAAAATGTCCAATTAAGGAACGTCCCGGAACGCGGGTTAGAAAAACCTTGACACTGCACATGACTCGAAATCATATATATTTTTATCTTTCATACACAACCTAAGCTGGTTCGTGTTTGCGTCGTTCCTATCTTGTGTTTATAACGACTTTTTGGAGCTTCTTTTTTTTATGTATAGGTATTGTTGACGAAGTGTGTTTTCAGAATCTACCTTCTGGAAATTATGGAATGTTTTTAAAACCACTCTTTTGGGTATATTATTTTCTCGCCTTTTTTTCGTACTCACAAAAAAGGTGATTTATTTTAAAAGTTCTTAATCAGGGTTTATGCGCAGGTTTGGTGGGAAAAAAAACCCTTGAAAATTTACTATTTCATCAGGTCAGGAGAATTTCGTGAGAAAGTTCAGACACCTTGGAAGTATCGTTTTAATTTAATGAGTCTTTGTAATACCGTCTCTCTCTTCCTTCTTGCTATGTAAAAGATTAATTTTAGATTTTATAAAATAGCTGCTATTTTCGAGAACTTAATCATAATAAGCATTTTTTTTTTGGGGTATTTTTAAAGAACGGCTCTTCTCAGGAAATTAGCACCCGTGAACTATTTTATGAATTTGTAAATACTCAATAATAGTATTTTTATTATGAAAATATAAGTGGTTGACTTTTCATGTGTTATTAATTGTGTGTACTTTTTGAAAATTTCAAAAACAAATTATTATAAATTTTATCTTTTGTTTTACCTCAGAAGGATGCGGCTGAAGGAACATCTGTCCTCGAACGCAGCAGGGGGGGGGGGGTAGCTCCCAACTGATGTTCAATAATGACGAATTAATTGTATAATTAAATATTTTAATTCTGTAAATTAAGAAAATAATTCTGCATTCTTGTTTCTTGATTTTGCTTCGATTATGCAATTATATTTCAAAATAATATGGAGTATTATAGTAAATGTATATATAGAGAGAAGAGGAAACTCAATATTAAACTTCGCTTTATCGATTGGATTCATGATTGACGAGTTTATTAAACTCACAACTTCGTTCTGTTCTTGTGAGATTTACAATAGAATTATTCAGCTTCATATTTTTCTGAGTTTTATTTCTCATATAACCACTTTTTACACAACAAGATTCGTTTAATTCATTGTTTATGTGTAATGATCGTAGTTGCGATCTCATGCCAGCTTGTTGAGTCGAGTCGAGTTGAGAGTTGTGGATTCGAGTACTGGTGCACTAAAGACTCACCGTGGAAGAGGGACACATTAAAATCTGTCGAGTTCAACGAACTCTAGTTGGAGTGGTGTGAAAGTTGGAAAGTGGGGTGCCTGTTAAGACATTACACCTTCACTTAATCATGTTCCAAGTTACGAGTTCATTGCTATAAGAGTTTCATTGGAAAACTCTAAAAATGTCAGAGATCAAACAAGGAGACTAATGAAAGTGAGAAAGAAGTATAGTTCTGTTTTATTTAAATTAAGTGCAGCATGATCTCAAACTATCACTTTTGGAAAACAGAAGATAAACTAAATATCAGTGTGTGCGTGGGAAACTAATTATTGTCTGAATTTAAATTTAGACTCTACCAATTACGAATTAACCCTCAGCTACTGTATAAAATATAGCTCATTATACTTTACTCGCAATATTAATTCAGAACTAATTTTCGTTAAATGCTGCTGCTTCTTAGAATCATGTGAAAAACTAGAAAAAGCACTTCAATTATGTTCTTAATTTATATACATAAAATAAGTTTCGGAAATGAACATTAAATAGCTATTTGAAACAAAATTGATGTTATGGTGTAAAATCATTCTAAATTATTTTAATGTAATAATGCACTGCTTAAATTTTCTCTCGAGGGGTTTTACTTAAATTCATATGGTCTTAAGCCCTCCAAGACTTTGCGTGATATTTAACTTTTTAGTTAACCCTCCTTACAGGAAATAATCTCAACCTAATCTTCTAAAAATTGCCACGTTCGCGTTTTTCAAAACTAGATGTTGCGATATTACATCATCCACGTATTCTGACCAGTCACAGAAGACCTTAACAGAAATCATTTGATTCTAAAAG
>BMAO01003180.1:0-59068 GCA_019973975.1 Trichonephila clavata | reverse complement strand
TGTATTTAAATCAGTTATTCGGACGAGGATGTACATATTACCTATAAGCGGTGACTGAAATAGTAATCTTTTTAGCAGAATATTCAAATTCACTTTTATCGTCCATGGCTCACTCGTGTGATTTTTCCCCCATGATAGTGTTGTTTTTACAAACAAAAAGTTTTTAAAAAAAGAAAAATAAAGTCTTCTTTCTGTGCAATATGCAATTTATTTAAGCTGGCTGAACTACAAAGTACGAATGCTAGCTTTAAAAGGGAAGCAATATTAATAAATGTGTATTCACAATATGCATCCTTGTAATATAATAAAATCTGTTCACATTTATCAAAATTATTAATGCAGAAACATTTTATCTTCTGCAGATTATATATTAGCTATTGATATATACTTAAAAAAATTTTTAACTTAACATTCGTTATTCGAATGGAAGTAAATTTTTCCCCATTGGAATAGGCTTATGATTTGTATTTTCCACAAAAAGGAATAAATTTAGAAGTATAATACATTCTAGTGGTATTATTTATTAAATTGCTATTACAGATATGCGGGTATATGTATTTTAGAATTCGCCCGCAGTTAGTCAAAGTCATTCAACTGATTCTAGATAGGAGACTATCATAAAAGGAGGTACACCAAGCAATTTATGAAACAACCGGATGAAGCAGAATAACTTCTCCTTTTATTCTCGACCATTTTAAATAAAACTCCGATCCAATGTTTAAGCTGCCGTAAAATTTTATGCGGTGCTGGGAAATCTCTTTATTAATTTGACGCTGTATGCTTTCGTGATTTTATAAAGCGGCTATAAAAGTTCGTGGCTTTCACTTTTTTAAACGAAATTTACTTTTGCCACCGCAAGTGATAAAGATTACATTCTAAATTAAGTTAGGGGGGCATAATATTTGCATAAAAAAGAAATATTTTTGCAGTGACGGAGTGCGATAAATAAAATCACCTTTTGTTATAAAAATGAATTTCTTTGGCGACGTGGTGTTGCTCAAAATTGGACTGTTAATAAAGAGGGAAAATTGAGCACTTATTTAAATTAATCAACTTCATAAAATATAAATTGAGTTTAAAAATAACTGCTGGCTGCGTGTTGCTTAGTCAGCTTTAATATTTATGTTTTTTGCTGAACTAAATAATGAAGAAAAACTAGCGTTTTATTTTATGGAGTTGTAAAATATATCCATTAACCTAGCTATAACGGCGTTTTGTTAGATTTTTATGTTGCGCGATATATGTGTAATGTTAAAGTTTGGAAAAGACTTTTTCTTCAAGCAATCATTTAAAATTAATTATTCGATGAACCTGTGACTTAATGAAAATATATAAATACGAACATCAATAATTAATATATTTCTAATAAAATAATATGATTATTAATATATTAGAAATATATATATATATATACGGTGAAGTTTTAAAACGCTATAAAAAATGAACCACTGATCAGAATCACGTCAAACTTGAACGGAATATTATTAAAGAAAGAGGAAAGCGCATGTCATAATAAAAAAAATTGTTCCAAATTTTAGCAATAGATGGCGCTGTAGGCATCATAATTTAAAAGGGGTCGATTAGAAATGGCAATGAATAGTAAAACAACATTTAAGGTGTAAGTTACACGTTGAACCAAGTGTGCATCAGGCGTGACACTGTTAGTTACATAAGCCCATCCACCACGGCAAGGTCTTATCAGATTGGATGGGAAAAATTGGTTTTTAACTGTCCCGAGGCCATAAAACATCAGATCGGTTTTCAATTGGCGTCCATCAAATTGGTTTTTTAATTGGCGTTCATCAAATCGTTTCTTAAATTTCGTGAGAATGGCTCAAAACATGTTCTATGTTCTGACCACCGTTGTCTGCAACAAGTTCAAATCGAGAAACAGAATGTTCCACGTCTGATCGAAGTGCCTCTGGGGTCACGTTCAGAATGTGTTGCGCAATGCGTGACTTCAATTCAGCTAAGCAGGCATTCGGAGCACTGAACATAACATCTTTAAGATAGTTCCACAGCCAAAAGTTAAATGGATTAAGATCAGATGATCGGGGCAGCCAAGCTGTCGGAAAATGGCAGCTGACAACTGTAGAATTTTTAAAATGCCCTTCAGCAGCTGCTTCATTCGATTTGCAATGTGTGGAGGAGCACAATCTTGCATAAAATGATCCCATCCACACAACCACGCTGTTGAAGGTCTGGAATGACGTAGCTGCTCAAAAGACACTTATAGCGCTGACCAGTGACGGTAACCGTAACAGGAGCAAAAGTACCCGTCTCCTCGAAAAAGTATGGCCATATAACTGATGCCAAAAACCCGCACCACACAGTGACCTTTGCAGGATGAAGTGGTACTGGCAGAGTTGCGAGTGGATTCTCTCTTGCCCGTTTTCGGCAATTCTGTGTATTGACATATCCTGTCAGATGGAAATGGGCTTCGTCTGACCGCAAAATTTTGTACAACCATTTACTGTCCACTTCCATGCAAGCAAGAAATTCTAATGTAAAAATATTTCTGGCTGGTAGGTCAGAAGGAAGCAACACCTGCACATGGCTAATTTTTATGGATAACAACGCAGGATGTTTTGTATAACTTTATGGACCGTGCTCAAAGGTCTGTCCAGTGTTCGGGCAATTCTCCGAACATTGCATGGTAGTAAGTCACCATTCGACTCCTCCTGCACTGCTGTGGCCACTTCTTCAACCACCGTTGAATTAACTCTTTTCTTCACTCTACAGGATTGTTCATGAAAACAACCCTTCTCTTCGAATTTTTGAATAATTTTCTCCAAACCCTAGGCAGTCATTGGACCAACGTCTTTTTTCATACCCTTGAGTGTCCGGAACTTCTGAAGAGCTATTGATGAGGTCATTATTCTTGTAAAAAAGCTTTACAAGCAGAGAGCGGTCCTTCAATTAGTCAGTCACGGCCAAATTCTTCACGTGAAATGAGGAAAATTCGTGCACCCAGCGTTTTTATAACAAATGAAATGAGTCGAGCGCAGGTATTTTCATTTACATATTCTGACGCTTACAGCGCCATCTGTTGCCGAAATTTGAAACTATTTTTTTCTTATGCCATATGCTTTCCCCCTTCTTCAATAATACTCCAGTCAAATTTGACGTCATTCTGATCAGTGGTTCTTTTTTACAACGTTTTGAAACTTTAACTTTAATTAAATAATCTGGTATATGATATTCATAATTAAAGTAAAGTCCCACATGTCAAAATGATTTCAAATTTGAACTGAAAGCTTTTGGAGGAGGGGGTGGGGGAATGATACAAGATAAAAAATTCCAAAGCGTACAATTAAATGGTTATGTAAGCGGCAAAACGAATATAGATTTGGCTACAAGTGACATTTTGAGTCGAATTACGATGGCTTTTTCAGAATGAAGTGATCCTGGTGCATGTGTGAATAATGCATGTTTGCCATATCATATATACAATATATTCAGTTCAATTTTCAAGTCGTTCTGACCAGAGCTCTTTTTCTACAACATTTTGAAATTTGGTCTCTAATTATAATCACCCTGTATATACAGTAGACCTCGACAATTCAAAGTCGCAGGGACTAATAAAAAATTTCGAATTATATATATCCTACGCAAGTCTTCTTCATAATAGTAGACCATCCTTTCTGAACACATGTGTAGAAAGGCCAAACAACGGAAGATATGTTAAGCGAAAGATATGAACGGCTAACAAGGGCGGACAGTCTATTGCGCAGTTGAAGAAGGAAAGCAATAAAAGTGTATTTTTCCTTAAGGAACCCAGAAACACAAATAAGGGTTAGCAGACAGATGGATTTGAAAGAGACTACGTTACAGGAGGGAGACACGCAGAGTGAATTCAAAACAAAACATATAAGCTCTAACTTATTTGCTACAGGATAATGAGCGTTTGAATTGTCGAGAGTTATATAAGATAACTTCGAGTTATCTCGTGTTGTAGTCTGGCCAGCCTCAGATTTTACTTCGAAATATGGAGTGTACCAAAACGTTTTGTTTTAGTTCGAAATATCAAGAGTTTTTCTCGGGGCTGAGCAAATACTTTCGAATTATCGAGAAATTCGTATTATCAAAGGTTTGAATAAGCGAAAATCGACAGTATATATATATATAATATTTTTTTTTTTTTTTTTTTTTTATATATATACATTTTTTAAAGTTGTGTTTCTTGAAATCTGGTTTAATTCTTCTAGCTTTGTTAGTGATATAATTTTGTATTATCAATTTTAGTATACCATGTATATTTTTTCATTTTATGTTACTATATATACAGTATATATATATATATATATATATATACAGTCGATTTTTGCTAATTCAAACCTTTGATAATACGAATTTCTCGATAATTCGAAAGTATTTGCTCAGCCCGAGAAAAACTCTTGATATTTCGAACTAAAACAAAACGTTTGGTACACTCCATATTTCGAAGTAAAATCTGAGGCTGGCCAGACTACAACAAGAAATAGTTCGAAGTTATCTTATTGCGACTCTCTCTGTGTGTGTATATATATATATATATATATATATATATTCTTACACTATTAAAATTCGATATATATATATACAGAGAGAGTCGCAATAAATTTAGTTAATTTTTGGCTTCTAAATCTCGTAAAATGTTTTAAAAATCTTAAGGAAGTTTACCTTAATAACCCATCTTATATTTATCTTCTTTCATTATCATGTATTTAAATGATAAAAAAATCTAAGTATATTAATTTTATAAAGAAGAGTTTTGAAAGCTCTTTAACCTGTTTATTATTCGTGAAAAGCAATGAAAATATTTTATTAATTTCTTAAGTTTCTTTTTTAAAAGAAAAACATTAAAAATTTATGTTGGATGATATTTAGATTTTTAGAAATTCTATCGCAATAAAAATATAACTTAATATTGATTTTGAAAAAAAGTCAGAAAATGGTCAGTATATTATGTTTTTTTAAATACACATAAAAGAAAAATTATCAGTTTAACAATTTTAATTATTTTTATAGATAAAAATTATGATCCTAGGCTATGATTGATATGATAGTTATTTTACAGTGGAGATAGACATTTTAGAAACAACAAAACAAATAACTATAATACTTTCTAAAATCGTGTAAACCTTATTAGTGTAGAGAAGCATATTTAAATGGTTATATATAATCTATCAATCTCTTTTTTTCTCAGAAGAATCATGTATGCAGAGCCACCATACGCAGCAGTACTCCCATACGACTAACCGATGAAGGTAACTGCACCAGTGTAGCTATGTATCAACCCAAATTCTGTGGTTACTGCACCAATCGCCACTGTTGTCACCCCAAAGTGACTACGAGCAAGAAGATTCAATTCCGCTGCATTGACGAAGAAGGTACTATTCTAATCCAGAAAGAAGTCATGTGGATAATGAAATGCAACTGCACGACGGTTTGCTAATAACGGGACACGGCCCTAATTTGTAATATCCATTTCTGATGCTACCGTCCAATATCATACAGAATGTTTTTAGAAGATATTTGTTCACATATTGTTACAAAAACCAAAGATTTTAGAGATTAACTCTTCGTCTTGAACACGCTGGAATCTAGCGTAGTGTGTTCGAACTAATTGGTGAAGCGCACTTTTCAGTGTATACTTTAGCTAGCTTTCTTTGATGTCAGTGATTTCATGTATATTTATGTCGAGAAAATGATACAGCATAGCAAATAATTATCTTTTAGGATATTTTTGAGTAGTCAGAAAATGAATAAGTTAAAATTAATTAAATGTCACTTTTTGATTTGAAATTAAATATAAATGTATCATTATCGAAGAGTGTGCTATACTCGCATTCTTTAATTTTTAAAGGAATTCAATTCCAGGAATAATTTGGGAAGAGGATTTTATGTGTTTATGAATTAATTTTGTGTTAATGAATATTGTATTTATGAATTAATTTTTTGAATCACACTAATACAGTCAATGTGTACTATTTGACATTAATATTTAAATAATGCAATAACAAATATTTAAATAATATTAAAATAAAAATTGCTTCCAATTCAAATTATAAAAGTATTTGAGATTTAAGAAGCATAATTACTGAATCATTTTGCTAGTGTTTTTTTTACATTTTATATCGTATATTTTGAATTTTTTCCAATTAATTTTGTATGTGTAAAAGAGAAATAATTTCAAAAGCTACGCGATTTACGGGACAAGAAATTTCAATATTAAACATAAATTTTACTAACGAGAATTTTTTTTTAATTAATTGAATAAATTCTGGCAATTTATACATATTATTAGATTATTAGCATTATTTGCTAATGCGATAATTATTTGCTTTGCATATATGATGATTCTATGAATTTATTTCGATAAAAACAATTATACAAAATAATTGTAGTATATGTTATTTTACAGACAACTTTTACCAGTGTTATTACATCTTATTCTAAATGTTATTAGTATGGGCAGTGAAAAAATATTATGTACAGGTTAGTTGCAACATGGACACTACTTGGACTTATGTTCTCATGCTATAAAATCTGTTATTTCATGTGAATATTTTAATTTATGTATGTAATTTTCAATTTTAATTGATTTCCTGTGTTGTACTAGAATATGATCTTAAATATCATTTTGATTTTTAAATTTCTATAAATAATTGGAGTGTTCATCTTTATGCTTTAGCATTATATTTTCTTTCAAAGAATCAAAATTATTTTTATGAATGGTTACATTGACATTGAAATTCTGATTGCCCTTCAAAACATTTGCACTTAAACACCTGAACTTAATTGCGACCTTATGATTTTTATACTCTTGATAATCATGTATGTGCATTTTGAAAGAATTCATGAAAAATATCAATATTTCAAAATAGTAAATGTTGAGTTACATTGTCAGGCTATATAGGTATTAAAAATAGTTTTAAATCATATTACTATTTTCCCATTAAAATTAAGCTGCTTACCTTAAAATGTACACCTCTCTCTATTTGTAATTTATTTTAAAGAAATTTTTTTAAAAAAAATTATAAATATGTTATCTTAATAGAGAATGTTATCTGAGGTGATTGTAATGATAGAGGTTGCTGCATTTGTTCACTGCAATATCAAATCTATAAAATATTTATGGGTACAACATTTATTTCATATAGTTATTATTAAATAATTTAAGTAACACATATATCACACAGTATGTCTTTAACGGATATCATTCGAATCGCAATGGATTTAAAAAACGCAATTGAAGAAATAATACAGATACTTTTTAAACAGAAAAGAGCAATAAATGAAATAAATGTTTGAAATTGTTCATCTTTTTATGTTTAGAGATAATGTATGAAATTATGATTTACAAGAGACTTACAAAATGTCAAAGCAGTTAGTATCGATTTTGTAAGAATAATACTCTCACAGAAATTTAAAAACTTTATATATACATTTTATTAGAATAATGCACAAATCAAATATTTCGAAATGTGATTATTTTTTTCGAATTAAAAGTAATTTTAATTGAAATAGAATAAGTATATTTATTAAGCTAGCTTCGTATCGCTCTTAATCGAACAACACGAAGAATCATGCGCATTCTTTTATGTTCATCAGTTCCTTGATTGACTTTTAATTTTTCAAATTAAAATATTTGTTATGTTCAGTCGCATACGAATGATTTCCATAAATGGAAGTTTGGTATGCAATTAACGAATAAATGAAGTAAAAAAAAACTAGTTACTCGCTATGACAACAAAGTGTTAAATTTCTGTCATTTCATGAGTCGTGTTGTATGAAACGAAAGCTGATCATAATCGCTTCAGCATTAATTTTACAAATACTCTTAAGGTATCCAACTACTTACGACAACATTTTTTAAAAAAGAAATGGAGATATGGGGATTTTTTTTGTCCTTTTTAGATTTATTTAGTACAGTTAAATAAATATCCTCAAATTAAGAAGAGAAAAATAAATTGTTATTACTAAAATGGGAACAAATTGGTGCAAGTTTTCAAAAAAATAACATAAACGGGGCCCATTCTTTACCAAAAAGTTTATGAACAAACTTTCAATTTTTCAATTCTGATGTGTTGCTATTCTGATTTTGAAATTACTTCAGAATAAGATATATTTTTATTTTTACAAAAACTAGAGCACACTTTATCTTATTTATTATATGAAATTGCTTAAGAAAACAGTGATTATATTAACATAATGGACTGTAAATTTTATTATAAAACAGTAATTAATAAATCTGAAGGTTAAAATACTTCTACTATTATAGAAAACATTCATAAAAATTTCACTTAATTATTTTCAAAACTTTTGTAGCAATTGCTGGCCTCGCTTATAAGCATTAAAAAAATCACACACATTTCGAGTAAAACACGTTTTAAAGTATGACATCTTGCTTTTAAGTGATGGCATCTGCTTTTACTAAAACACTTGCTGTTTTTTTCTAATGAACGGAAAATAATAAACTTAGTATTTTTATAAACCTAATAAAATGGTCTATAAAATAAAATCATAAAAAAATTGTCAATTGTTGGCAAATGCACAATTTTAGGGTTGTGGGATCCTTTGAGCTCTATTTCCTTAAGAATATGAATTTAATAAGCTAATTTAGAATTAGCAAAATATATAAGTTTGTAGAGCATTGGTCGTTAAAGATTTAATTAAAGGAGGTAAATTCCGGGATTGGTTCAATGAAATCTTTTAGTGTAAAAAATACTTATTGATTTAAATTAAGTTGCACAAAGGCAAGACATGTCATTAATAAAAATAATGAGTAAATAATGCGAATGGTTTTTCGTAGCAAGCACATTCTCTCCTCACCTGGCCTCTACTGTTGATCAATTGTCTCTAGAGGGCACTTCTGTTGCTTGGTACAATCAGTTACAGTTATTATTACAGGAGCGGTTAAGTCAATGATTGTTGAAAACTTTGCAATAAAATATACGCTAAAATGGGAAATAAAATTATTATTTTTTTTTCTTTTGTAAATTCCGATTTTAGTGTTTCAGTTATGTTTGGAAACATCTTAATATAGAATAATACTAAATAAGAAATGTTTGATTTTTTTCAGGCTGATTTCCGTTAAAAACGTATAAGAACCGTAAGATTAAAAATGTATCACCTTCTATAATAATTCATCTATTATATCTTCAAGAAATAACTGCGTTTTGTTGCAGAAGGTTCCCTAAACGTGTATGGGAGTAAAGCTAGCCGGTTCTTACACAGTAAATTGCTCAATTCCATCACTGTAATGAGCAAAGTGTAACTGGATCTTTTCTTCCAAATCTTTCTCCGGGGAAACAAATGGAATTGCTGTTACTTGTGTTTAAGCCTTTTCCTCTAAATACAAAGAAGGGGAAGCGCGAAGGAAAGTGCGATGGGAAGACACGCAATCCTTTCGCATCCTTAGAGACTATCCAATTTACTGAACTAGCGATTAAATGAGAGTCCGATGCATTAACTCTACTAAACCATACATAAGTCCAGGAATTAATTCAATCAGCGTTTTGGAGTTCAAGTGGAAAATGAAGAGTGCAAATAAGAATTTGGTTTCCTGGCTTATTAATGAAGGATATTTATTTTGAAGAATAAAGAAGCCTTCAGAAATGTTTAGCGTAGGGGCCTCTTTTTTGTGGCTCCTGTTAATGGATTTATCGATAAAGGTAAATTATTCGTTTGATTCAGTTAGCTGCGATAATCCTCTATAAGGTAAAATTGCCTAAGGAGTATGACTTAAATAATTACATGTATTCAGACTGAAGTATGCTAAGAATACTCGTAAATAAATACTTCAGTTGCTAGAGGTAAAAGAAAGATAGGAAAGAAGGCAAAAAGAAGGATGTTATCGTTGAATATTAGTAAATATTTATAAATTGCAAATTGAGTTTTTTCAGGAAATTTAGTTTTTTCTTGCATATTTGACAATACAATTATCTGACATATACACCAGTGTTTGAGACATGTTAGTTAAAAACCTATATATTAAATCCTAAACTTCAGAGGTGTTTTATATTAAAAAAAAAGAATTATATGGATAAAAGGCATCATGATTGCATTACTTTCTAAAAAATTTATTTGATTACTTAGCAGATATATTGAATTTTTAAAAATTATTTCCACATCAATGTAGATAAAATATATTTAAACAACTATGCAAAAAATTGTATTTTATATATTGTAATATCTTTTTAACATTCAAAAAATATTAAAATATATTATTTCATTAAGTTATTTGATGGAACAAAATTGACTGAACAGATATTTGGGAGAATATATGTAAGTAGAATTATATTATGGAAAACCTTTATTGATTTTTCGATAGTCTCTAATTATTATTATTATTATTATTTAATTTTAAAAACGCAATTATTGCAAGTATATAATATTTTCTATTAAAGAGATTAATACTTCTGAGTAAATAATGTTATTATAGCAGGGGAGTATACGGTGAATAAAAATATAAAGGTATGTATAAAATTTTTTGAATAGTTATTTCAATAATTTCTACAAGCAGTTAAATTCATATATATATATATATATATATATATATAAATTACGAACCCCTCATTTTAATTGTTCTTGCGTAAATGAATAATTTCTAGCTCTTCTGCATGATAAGTTTTTCTTTCTTAACACACACGCTCACTAACACACACAATATATATATATATATATATATTTATTGGAGAAGAATTATTTAAATTTCAAATCCAAAACAGCACCACAAGAAACGATTACAAGTTTTTGAATAGGAATTTTTGAACCAAGATTTATTATCATCTGAATCATTCATAGATTTTAGAGAAATACTATTTTTAATACTTAGATAATAACATTATCTAATCTGTTTTTTTTTATTTAAAAATTTTCTCGATCAATGAATAGCAGCAGGATCAGGACTTTAACGTCTGTAAGTGGGACATTTTAAGGTAATATTCGAAGCAATGATAAGAAGAGAATTTTAAATATTTAAAATCTTCAGTAGTGTAACAAATGATGTTTTCTTAGTTTAGAAAATCACTTATGTATCTTTTGCTGTTATTTCTTTCCATATAAGTGTATTAACTTTAATGTAATCACATTTCCATTGCTCTAGATAGCTTTTAATCAAGAGTGTTTTATCATGAATGAAAATGGCACCTGATATGGACGAAAAATCTTGAAGCATAAAGTCAGATTCATCTAAACATCATTTTGTCGATTCATAAAGTGACACTATTAAAATTGTACAGCTTAAACACGTGCAAGTCATCATTATAAAAATTACTTGATAGCATTACAAATGATATGTTAGAATCATTTGGAACTTTTAATAATATTATGCATTTATCTTTGAAGCCTTAAATTCAATAATGGTCATCATCATTAAAAGAATCAATTTAGTATAAACCTTATCAATAAATTGGAAGTTTAATATCAGTTTAATGCGATAATATAATTCTATAAAGGCGTTATAGTCTTAGAAGTTTTATATAGTATGCTTCATTTGCACTTTTATTATGGCTACACATTTATAATTAAAATGGATAGTTCATACTGATCATCGTACTAACGTAATTAATATTCCATACAATATTACATGTATTGCATGTCGGACTATCATAACATCTACACATTTCATCATTACGTATCAATATACATTTTTACAGTGTGCAGCTTATCTATAAAGTTATTAACATTCTTTACATCTTGCAGTTACTTTTCCTTAATTAAAGAAGTATAATATAACTAGGCGATAATTAAATTTTGACGTAGAATACCATTCATTCTGAATTAAGGTAAAATTACTTAATAGTAAAACACTGTCTTTAATAGCTCAAATGTTTGCTCTATGCAGTTGATATAAAAATTTGAACCTTAAATCAATTTAAATTTTGTAACCATCATTTAAAATTAACAGGCATTCATAATTGATATAACAAATCACATTAAAGGCTATTCAATTTACTAAAAATGATTTTACATGTTAATTAAGTAAAATCAGTATATTTTCTTTGACATAAGCTTACTTTATAAGTTCATAAAGTTCCCAAATAAAAATTGATTATTTAATCTTTAGATTTTGTAATTTTATCAAGTTAAGAATTCCATTTTCAAAGTTGATAAATAAAGCTAAATTTAATAAACTGTTTTATAAAATTAAGAAAAAAAATATCTAGCTAAAATGACAGGGAAAATTATATATTGTAGCAAAACTTGTGATTTTTCTTTATAATCTTGTTATTAGTTTAAAGATTGATTAACTTTGGAGAATTTGTGTAAGCAGAGAAATGAACGGTAGTATTAGATTAATTTATAGCATTATCCTGCACGTTTGTTTCGAAAAGAAAATACAATCAAAGTTATTGTCAGTGGTATTAGAGAACACATTGCATCTCTAATGTAGTAGGCGTATCAAGTGTAATTTTAGCGTAATTCCAAAACCCTATAGCGCTAAAAGAAAAGACATTTCAGAATCAATTGATTTTGTAAGTACAAAGTCTTATAAAACAGTGAGATGTTTCGAAGAGTTTCAGATAATATTATTGTTGCTAAAGCATTTTGACTTTTGTGTAGAAATACATAGTTGACATTTATTTATTTGTTTCATGATCTATTTGTGAGTTTGCTCATTTTACTGAAATAAATCAAATGCTTTAAGTTATTTTAATGATATTTTATTAAAGAGATTTTCGGTTTTTCAGTTACATCCTTGAATAAAATATGTCTAATTAATAGAGCAGGATAAATAATTTTTAATTGTTTCTCGTATAGTTCATTTTGTTTGTCAAAATGTTCCATATCCAAGATCAGGCTTTTTATTCTAAATTAGAGCACTGTTCGAGAAAAGAAATGTATATATAATGTATATTATATTCGTAATTAAAAATACATACATCAATAATAAGTTAAATTGAATTTTATGATTTAAAACGCTTTGAATGCTCCTTTGGTTTTCTTAAAATGTAAATGGTAAACACAAAAATTGCTAATGAGTTATGTATAATATTAACTCCTTAAAAATCCTTCTAGAGATTAAATATTCATCACAACATCTTCGTAATTATAAACAATTTTTTTTCAAAAATTTAAAGATCATGCAAAACATAATTTTAAAAATGTAGTTTACCTCGTTATAACGTTAAAAGAATCATTTAAAACAAGCTTTAATTTTTTGGAATACCATTTTTATTATTATTTTGAATTACCATTATTAAACAAATTGTATTTGACATAATAAAATTTCACGCATCATTGCAAATTAATAATTGATATTTTTCTGAGTACTTTACAGTTATTTTAAACGTTGACTGTATAAATTTAAACCATTTTATATTAATAATCTTTTCATTTTCTTATGTGTTTCTGATTATCATGTTAAATAAGAAAATCATCTTCAATTGGTTTTTGACTCTTAAACGTAGCTAATGATGAGATATACCGAAAATAAATTTATCATGAACATCTAAATTTATAAGTACGCATTATACAAGTCTGAAAAGATAATCGATTTGAACATTTGAAATACTTATTGTCTCGGTCTTCAAACTATCAATAGAAGTTAAGATAATTATTTTTGTAACCTCATTAACTCCTCAACATGAACTGGTGAGAGATCATATACTAAGCAAATAAAATTACCATGGAAAACTTAGAAAATTTATACATTGGTACTCCATCTTGCAGTAATGCAGTTAAGATGGAAATATTCTAGTAAAATTTCAAAATTGTTGTAAAGAAATAGGCAGAAGGAATGCCTGATTGGTATTTGGGGAATTTGTAAAACTTCATTTAGTTCACCACTGCAGAAATACTGCCCAAACTCGGTACAGTATTTTATTAAAGTAAGATTATGGCCTGATACTTTATTACAGCACCGACAAATTTCGTAAAATTTGTACCCAGGCAATATCGGTAAAATGTCAACGATGATCTTGTACTAGAAATCGGCATAAACCACACATTATACCTAATTACTGTCGCGTATAACAAGATTTCCTCAGCTAACAAGAACTGGTGCAAACTTTTAATGTTCGATCCACCAATACTTGTGACGTCAAATTACTAGGGCTATGGCTAATTAGAAATATCCGGTGAGGGTAAACCTTAAATGAGATTTAAATTACATCCCCTGGAGTCATTACTAGTTTTGGTCGTAATTAGAGGCGATAGCCCAAAGTCTTCGGTTTCTACGTAGAAACTGATGAATACTACCTTTTATCGGCTCTTGTCTCTCCAGCGGTTATTTTGAATTCTCTCCTCCAATGACAGAGGCGTATTTTGGCAGAAGCTTTTGCTAGACTTCCTGTGTCGGTTAATTGCATCTGGTGGATTAATGATTGGCCTGATTGATAAGTTTCACATAAATCTGGTTTTCTGAATTTCTGAATTCACACAATTGAAATAGTTTATAAGACTAAATTGCCTGCTTTGTCAATAGTTTAAACAAACTTTTCTTGTAGACACACAGATAAATGATCTTTGTAAAAGTACTCTAAGATCCTGAATATATAAGGCATTTTTTTCAAAAATTAAATTATTTACTTTTTTTTATATAAATTATATTAGAAAGCAATAAGTTGCCGTAATAATTAATCTGTGGGAAAACGTTGGAATGACAAATTTCGACGTTTTTAAAACACACATTTCGAGTTTTTTATTTTTTATTTTATTCAGTATAGCAATCTTTTGACTTTAAAAACCATATGTATACTATTTTGTTGCATAGAGGTCAAATTAAAATAAATTACATAAAATTAGAAAAAATATTAGTTAGTCTTTAATCTATTAGAAGTGGGTATTTAAATTGTTCAAAATCTATCATGGCAAGTGTGACAACTCAAAATGTATTTCTGGGAATTTTTCAACCTGATATTTATATTATTTTCCAGGGAGTGCTCTAAAATTTTTCTTGTTTTATGAACATTTTTTGAGTTATGGCTGGTTATTTTAATAATAGTCTCTAAAACATATCACATTTCTCGTAATATTTGCTTGATCAGCTGGAATTTTTTATATTTTTATATTACATTAAATTTTTAATACATTCCCTAGGTAGATGAATGTAGTTTATTTTATATTACTTTGATTGCTATAAGTTTTTGCTTTTTTTCTCTAGATGATTTAAATGATGTTAAAAAAATTGCTAAAATTACACTTACAATTGCGAAGTTCTGTAAAATTTTAATAAATTATTTTAAATGTAGCTGGTTAAGAAATAATATTTATTACTATGGATCACTAAAAATATTTATAATGTTTTAATATGCTATTTTTTTAAAGTACTTTGAACATGTGTGGACACCTTATTTATTTTAAATTTAGTAATATTTTCAATTTTTAGTCATTCAAAAATATTGATTTAATTTAACTATCTTTTTGTTTTATTCAGGAGTTTTTTTTCTGCTATATAACTTAAATATTCATAAATAATGATTCCACAGGCTGTAAGAAAAGAATAATTCAATTTCTAAATAGCAAATTGTGTGACAGCTTCATTTTTTTACCAAAGCATTTATTAAATAATTAAGGTTAATAAAACTCTTACAAAATTAATTATTCACTTGTGTGGTAATATTAATGCACATTATGGTTAAAAAAGTGGCATAGAATCGTTCTGTACATTTGTGAATAATGCTAACTGTGAAAGGGAATTATTCCCAATATACTTAAAATGCTTTCATAATTATCTGTAAAGCAGATTCAAAAAGATGTTGCCCAATAGTTTTCTAAAAAAATGAAGCATTTATCTTACTCATATTTTTTATCTTATCTTTCTTGTCGAAAAATGAAGCAGAAGATTATAAACTAAAACAAAAAGTAAAGTGCGCGCATGACATTTTTATTTCGTAATTAAAATTTAATTAGTAAGATAAATGAGAAAATCATAATCATATAAAACATAAAATAGAAAAGTACCTAATTGAAAAAGTTTTTATTTACTCTTATCTCAAACGTTTCATATTAGAATATCTTATATTTAATCGACCTTACAAAAATATCTTTTTATGAGTTTTTTTTAAACATAGCTGCTTTTTTAATTAATTAACTGTCGTTGAAGAACTACCAAAATAAATGATAAATGGAAAATCATTATTCATGTCACTTGTTGGAGGCTTAAAAACATATTGTATATTAATTGTCTTTCAATTATTATTAACTGACGTATCACTACATTTTATTCCGAGCTGCTTGATCATTTTTTTAACATGTAATATTTCAAAGTGATTTTTTAAATGTGAATTACTAATTTGCTTCATAAAATTTAGGGGATAATAAGCATTCTAATGATGATTTAATTTATTTCAAGGATCGTTTTAATTATTAGAATTACACGATTAGTTTTCTTATATACTCTTATATATATTTCTAAACGTACAGTGATATATTATTGAATATTTCAATGAAAAAATAAATAAATGTAACACGATGCAGTCTCATTATTCACATTTTATTTGCTATGATTTTATATTAACAATAAAAAACAACAAATGAAAGATTTATATAATTCCTCTGAAAGCTGTTCTTCCTTTACAGATGATTTATCAAGCATTTCGCCAGAGGATTTCATTTTCATGAAGCATGTATTCGTATGAAAATAATTTCGCGTCACAATAGTTTAAAGAATAATTTGAAATTAAATAACATAACTATTAATGTATTCCTTTTATGAATGAACTTGAGGTGTTCTTCTGGACATAAATTAACTTTTTTTCAAGCAATTTCTTTTTCTTTTCTTTCTCATGAAATACACTTTTTGTAGGTGCATCTAAAGATTTTTTGTGCAAAAAATGTCATTAAAAGTTGCATTTAATAGATTCACAAAATCACTTATAAATGTATTTAAGAGTCAACCAAAAAGTATTGACATGATACTAGGTTTGTCGAAAAGTAATATGAAATAATAAACAAATAAAAAGATTAGTTCATTCTACATATGTAAGTTGAAAGAACTAAAACGTCAAGGAAAAAAAATAATTAAAATTTTGTTTTATGTACATAAATAATTTGACTATAAATAGTTAATCTGTTTTAGAATGATTTCGTATATGCATATATAATGTTTTTTGCAATGTAAAATTATGTATTTTTAATGAAAGTTGAATTGAAACTGCACATATCAATGAACTGGCTTTATGCACTCTGTCGTTAAAAATCATCTATAATACTTATAATGCAAATTGAATATGAATAAATTGTTAAATGTATATACGATGTGTTTATTCGATATTATTATTTCAAGTGTATGTATAGCTCAAATGTATAAGCCAACATACGATACATAAAAATAAAATGTTTTTGTAAAATAGTTGTCACTGTTTTATACTTTAACAACATTGTACCATGCATTAAGTAAGTGCACCAAGAACAAACTTGACAAACTTATTGGATTCTTAATTCCCATTTGAGGCTTTTAACACCCACAGCATCTAAATCATTCATTCAATGTTTGCTGATTTACGAAATTTTGGTAAGAAACACTATATGAAGAGAGTAGTAATTTTTCAACTGGCAAGTTAAAATTCAGTACAAAAAAAGGATATAAAAGCCAGTTTTTTAGAGGGATAAAGGGAATGCAATTTTAAATAAATAGATTCTTCTGCGAGGGGTGAAATAAAATGAAATCAATTTTGAGTATTGCCGGTATGGCTGACAATAACCGTTACTACACGCCTCAGTGTTGTTTGAGAGAGGCTTAGGATATTTCGTTGGGGTGTGATACTTGGGCATGTTGCCAAACTTTTTCGGTGAACCAAAAAATAATGTATAATGTGGTTTAATCATTCTAAGTAATGTATTTTGGTGGGTGAAGAAGTTTTGAACACTAAGTGCTGGGTGAGGTCACACACATTCTCAAGTTTGCATGCGGTAGCACATAAACTCTGAAGTTATGTGGGAAGAGAACAGGTTCCAAAATCATATAGACATAGTCCTGGTTGGTTAATGTACCTGCGATGCAACTAAAGTAATCATACTAATAGATTACAGTTGTGTTGCAAGGTAGAATTCGCATTTTCTCTACTTAACAAGCTTAGGAGTGTTTTCGAATGATACTCATATGCGTTTTCAAAGCATACTGAAGTTACTCAGAACACCAAAAAGTATTACAGTTCTAGATCTTTAAAAAGACATTATCTTATTTTCATTAAATAACCCTTTTATGCTACAGTGCTGAAATACTAATCATTTGCATATCACATCATGACATAAGAACGTTGAAAATTTCACGCGGTTTAGATGGCAGTTTCATGGTGTTGCATTTTAGACGACCATAAACGTAAGTTCTAATTGGAATTGGAATTGGTTATTTAGAGCGTTGTTGCTATAAATATACTTTTTTACATCATAGATTATTTTTTATATTATCTCATAAGTATTTATCAGTTTACTTTAAATAGAAGAAAATTTGCATAATTAATGTGAAACACGAATGGTAAAATGATGATTCTGAACTGCATTAGAATTGAAATAATTACATAAAGTGAGCAATTTCTTCATCTTAGTAAAAAAAGTGCTTATTATTATTAAATTAGCCAGAAATAAAATTGCAGAGCAAAAAGTGTAAAATAAAAGAAAACTATTAGTGGAGTAAATTATTTGGAAGATATTTTTTTGTCATCCGTAAAAAAATAGCTATTTCATGAATTTTGTAAGAATCTACACATATTTTCTGCGTATAAATTGTTAATTCTAAAATGTTAGCTTAACAACGCACATTTCTTAGTAAAATCTCAAATATCAGTTGCATGAATGCTTGGAATTCAGAAAAAAAAGTACTCAAAAAATATTTACAAAACCTGAAAAAAATATTACAGGGTAACATTAATTGATACAAAATATTCATGATAATTATTAGAAAGTTTTGGGCGTCGTATTTACATAGATTTTTTAAAAATAATTATTAAAATAAAATGACGTTTAATCTTACAAGAATAGTAAAAAACCACTATTCAAGCATTAAATAAGAGTGACTATTTTTTCATAGTATCAGCTGTATCTTAGAAATATAACGGATGATAGAAAGAAGACCTCTATGAATATATGTTATTCAAATACATAACAGTGCCAGTACTTTTGTTTAACTTAATGGTATACAAAAACTGTTAGGTATAATTTGGATTACACTTTGATGTTTATGATCTTTCCTTCAAATTAATGGAAAGATAATAAACAATTAAATTTCTCTCTATGTATTAAACAGTTCATTTGTATTCGTAGGATTTTAAAAATTCTGTGTCGATCTTGTTATACTAGTTCAAGTCTACACACATCTCAAATTTAAAAAAATGACACAATTTCAATTAACGCTAGAAATTGTTAACTGGGATGCTTGAAATTCTATAATACAGGTATAACTATGCACAATAATGAAACAATATTTATTAAACAATTTTTATGAAAATGAATTCAGCAAATGAATAAAAATGAATAAACACTTTGTGAGTCAGCTCTGATGCACGACTGGAGTTTACTCCTTAAGTACGATTGTCTTTGATTATATAGTAAGGAAACAGGGTAAATAAATGCATCTCATATAATACTGAAAGTATGCATGCGCATTTTCTTTATTCTGTTCACAATTTTATATTGATTAGGTAAAATAATATACATATATATATAAATAATATACATCAATTATGTTACATAGATATGTTACTCATAGTACATGAGTACATTGTTAAGAAGGTTGATTTACTTCACTATTAATATCACTTTGAGTATTAATTACTTTAACACTATCGCCATTATTAATTATTTGTGACAAGAAGCTTGTGGTAACTAAAGTATGATACTTGAACATCGGTAGATACATGATTTACGAATCATAAAAGCATCGCATCAATGATTGTACCATACCTAGTCGTCTCCATTGCTCTAATAGAAACAAAATCCAAATTAATCTCTGATTTTAAAAATTGAACTAATCTCAATCATTGATCTTTATCGAAATCTATATTGAAATCACCGCCAAGTATGAGTGGAAGTACATGATATTGTTTATCCAGTAGAGTTTAGAACCACTTTCTGTATATGCTAATATTGTCTCGTGGATATATCCTATTATGTCAGTAACATTCTCATTAAACTAATTATAAACTGTGATAATAACAATGAGTTTAGTAATGTAATTTTTCAAAGATACATTGGATTATTTTTTAAATAAATTAAAAGTTTTATGAAGAATAATAAATTTTAATAAAGATAACTTTTTAAATGAGAATCAAAATTCTATTTTATATTTCATTATATTTTCAGATAACATACAAAAACGGCATTTACATGTAAATAATTATTTATATCATTGTTATAAAATTATTTAAGGTGACTGGGTACCATATTAATTTTTTTAATTTTTAATTTTTGAAATTTTTATAATTGTTTTTAATAAAGGTCTATCTCTCATTGTGCTAAGTAATAATTCCATACAAAATTTTTTAAATTTATTGCAAAATGTTTGTAAAATTTAAGTTTTTATAAGTTTCTTTAACATTTTTTACATCTGTAAGGTTTTTTTTTTAAATATCTATATATTTTCTTTCAAATTTTTTTAAAAGTATATACCTTAAAATATACTTCATAAAACTGTGTATGGGTTCTTTATGCTGCTTCTCATTAGTTTTATATTAATATTTTCACTGTGAAACATACAAATATTCTCGAAAAAACAATAATTACAATTTTGAAATTTAAATAAAAAAATTGCTTCATATCTTAGAACTAATTCTATACACAGTTTTACAAGATATACATTTTAAAACATTTGTAAAAAATTGCACATCACTACTTTAATTATAAAAAGCTTAGGTTGGAATGGTAGTATATGATCAAAAATTGAACATGGAGAAGTATCAATTTGAAGTTTTCATTCCATGAATAGCATGATATAATATTCAACGATTAGTCCGAAAATTTTACGAAATGTTAATTATCTTATTTAAAACTGCTTACCATAAGAAACTGTAAAAATGCAAAACAGTTAAACATATATACTGGCATAAAGAATATATAAAAGAAAACATATGAAGGATCAATAATTCGTAAAACTTTACCTTAATAATTATAAAATAATAAACACACACACTTCAGAGGTAATTTCATGCTCAGTCTTAGAACTGAAATAATGCACATCTACAAAATATATTTATGCTTTTATTTTTTTTTTATTTCCATGATTTTAAAAGTCTCGCATGTTAAATATTGCACAAGAATGAAAGCAAAATCAAATAACAATATATAGGTAAAATATATCAAAATCGAACAATTGCATCTGTGCATTTGTTTAAACAAATATCTTAAATTATTTAAATAATAATTTTGTTGAATTTTACATACATGGATACATATATATCACTGAAAACAAATAAATAAAAATGGGGGAATTTTACTTTTCTAGCGAATCAGATTTTTAATTATCTGAGTCATCTAAATGAGATTTAGTACTTGTTCTTTGGGAGAATCCGTTTTGAAGTTTTAATTTCATTCATAATAATATCATAAAAAGCACGTACAATTTTTAAATCTTGACCAAATCTATTTGCTGTTCCAATAAACAATACCTAAACTAGAATTTTTGCAGCAATTGCACAATTCTTTCTTGAAATGATTCGTTACTGCATATATAATTCTACATAAGTTCGTCTCACCTGCTCGTGGTAGAAAAATAATTAATTTATTTTTTATCAGGCACTTTTAAAGTAGATAATCTGAAAGTTCCATAACTTAATGAAAAATACAGGTAAAGTTTTGAAATGTTGTAGGCATGTTTATAACACAATTCGTGGTATCATATAATCCAATAAAAATATCGATATTTTAATGATTCTTTGGGTACTATGTCGTCTTAAAACAATTCAAATAGAGTAAATGTGATTAAGATTTTTTACAAATATTATAGAATTTTTTATTTTAAAATCCGTAATGTTTAAGCAATTTTTTCAGTCTTTGGATAGAACACGGATAATAACGTCTGACATACGTAAAAAGTTTCGTGTGATTATATTTATAAATGAAGAAGTTATTAAATCTCTAATTAGAATTTTAAGTGTTTTTTTTTGTTGAAAAATCGTAAAAAAAAAGTTTTTGGTACTTTATTTCTAAATCACTGACTCTGCAAGAGTAATGCATAATCTTTTGTTGTATAGAGTGTCGATTCATTACAATGATAGGAAATCCATTCACAATGATTGAAAAATTCTTTTCATAAAAATGCACAGATATTAACTAATTTTAGAAAAAATGCATAAAATCGTTATTTTGTAAGAAACATTATACCTATCGTGGTGAAATAAACGAACTTTCTGATTGAAGGATTATTTTTGTCTGATTTTAATACGGAAAATATGATTGTAGTTTTAAAAACAACGAAAATAGTTTTAAAAACGATGAAGATGTCGAAAATCTTTCCCCGTTGGATTCTTCGGCGGATGTACCGCTTGTTTTGTTAACGCTTATATAAATTTCACTCATCATAAAATTTATATACCGGGGCTTACACGAAAATCGATTCTTAAAGAGTAAACTCCAAAAAAAAACAGTATAATTTATCACACTCCATACAATATCACACATAATAAAAAACACAGAAATTGTTGCTAAAGCACAAGACAATACCTGTAGACATCACCGAAATAAGATGGACAGGTAGAGATACACAAGAGTGACAACTACAAGACATAAATCGTTAAGAATGTCATATTGTTAAGAACATGGGGATGTGGGGTAGAAGTATGTTCGTGGACAAAAGTTTGTTGCAAGTTTGTTCAAGGCAACTCCGGCTCCAAAATTTATTTTAAAACGCTGGTGGCCTAAAACGAGACAAAATTATCTAGTTGGAACACATTTCTCGTTTTAAAAATACTGTTACTAGTATTGTTGAAAACTGCAATTTTCTTCGCAAGAATGATCCTTTTATTCCCTTCGACACTCAAGACAATTTACATCTATGATGGTGAATTTGTGAAAAACTCTTTAAAAACAGAAACTAAAACATTCGATGTCAGACTCACATACTTTCGAAGGATTTTCAGTACAAGTTTGGGAAAATAGGTGGTTCGTTGTATCACAATTTACTTTTATAACCCTTCAAGAAATAAACTTGATTGAAACTGTATTACTCAGGATTGTAACAAAATATCCATAATTAACTGGGATTTAAGCATCCATTCTACCAACTGAATTGTTCACTTGAAAATCGAATACATAATTTTGTTGAATCAATGAAATTGACTTTATGAAAGCTATTAAGGACAATCTATTACTATGTTTTTTATATCATTCTGACTTGTTTCTGGTACATAACAATCTATCTTTCTTCTGTGAGATATACCCTTTTGGAATTAAATTGTTATGGTTGTAATAAAACATCATCCGAAATTTAATAAACCTCGAATAACTAGATAACTTTTAAAAAAAGATCATCAGTCAAAATATGCTTTTTTTACTGGTTCTATAATTGATTATGTTAGTCTAAATGTGATAATAATGGTCTAAATTCATTAACGGAATTATGTTAATGCTATGGAAAGTATCCTAAGATCAAACCTCTTCCAAATTTTGAAATATGATAGGGATAATGTTAGATGTACTAAATATTCTGGAAGAATGCAGGACAGTGTAATATATTTGGTAAGAAACATGCTATACTAAGAAGAGGAATTATGCAGGTTAAATACGCAAATTAAATCTTCAAGGCAAATTGGACAATCGTAAATATGGGCCTGTAGCATACAAAGTTTGAGTTTTTTTTTTATATGACAAGCAATTTTGATCTTATTGGCAATCTATTAAGATCTCTGGAAAACGTATAACTTCCGATTAAGATACAGTAGAACGTCGTTTATCCGAATCAATTGGGACTGGACACCGTTCGGATACGCGATTGTTCGGATAAACGAAAACCGAATGCGATCCATGCAGGATATGATTCTGGACACTATACAAATATTGAAAATCATCACATACGGGAAACGTGCTTGAAGATAAAGCAAAATAGGGGCAAAATGTCGCATATTTACCTTGATTGTGGAAAATAATCACTTATCTTTCGCTGTATCATTGTACACCTTTTTTTATTGGAAGGTTTCTGATTCTCATCAGCAGCAGTTATTGAGTAGGACAGCATTCTGATTGTTGTTCGTACCACTCTATAGCTGTCTGTAACGCAGAAACACGTCAGCATTTGATGGACCCTTGCTACTTTCGTTCTTGTTGTCCTCGTCTTCATCCGTTTCATCGTCGACAGGGTCGGATTCTTCCTGCACGGAAGCCACTATCTCGTCATTATTTAGCATTTGAAATCCACAGTCTTCTGCATCGCATGTCATCCAGGTTTCTACATTGACAAAACTCAACATAAGAGCACGAATACACCCCCTCACTTGGAAACAAACTGACCTAATATTTTGCGCAGATGTTTACCAAATCACACATCTCAAATTCCCCAAATATCCCTCACCTTGGGTTTTCCCGTCACTTTTGGCCTCCTAGGAAACAAATGTTGAGCATTGCACTGTTCGAAAGCGTATCCGGACTTTGGTTCGGATATTTGACGCTCCGGATAATAAACGTTCGGATAAACGACGTTCTACCATATTGCGAAAGCTTTTGATTTATTTTAAGTCTATTTTAAGCCTTAAATACATGATTTTTTTAGAATCTTAAAAGATCGTTTTTCACAAGAATGTAGTCGTAGATTTCGTAAAAAAAGGGGGGGGGGCAATAAGGTACTAATTTTGAATATTTATTTTGACAAAAGATGCATGTAGACGTTTGGCAACGCCCAAGATTCCCCCAAACTCTGTCATATATGCAATAAAATTTTCAAAACCACCATCAAACATTGATAGCTTACCTGACAACAGATGAGAAGAGTAATTTTTTTAAATTAGATAAATCCCCTTTTTACAGGAAACTCGAAAATAGAAAATATCTCTTCCAGTAATACACTGAACTGTGTCACCCAAGACATTCAAATATATATATAAAAAAAAACATGTCAAAAAGTAATGTCTTTCTTCTTTCACACGCGATTTACTATCTATAGCATTCGTAATCGCACACGCTCAAGGTTTTGACTAAAACAAAGTGGAGCTGTAATATAGACAATTGGCAACAATATACACATTTAAGTGTTATGTTAGAAATTCTTATTCTAGTTCCTTTACTTGCTAAGAGATCTCTGTCGTCTGCTGTTGATTACCCAGATTAAAACAGTCTTTTTAATTGATCCATCTAATAATAAATTTTTGGGCTGAAAATGTTTTAAATTTCAAAAAATTTGACTCAACTTTGTATATAAAATATTCTTATAGTTATTCATTCCAGAATTACAACAAAGCCTGTGCGCTAAAATTAGTTTAAAAGTTTTCAACATCTTTGTTCTAGGGAAGATAAGCTTCCTTTAAATCTATAAAGGCTGCATATATATTTGTTTTTTTAATTTTATGGAATATTAATTGTATGTAATCTAAGGACAGAAAATAAAGAATCCAGGCTGATTTTATAATAAAAGCGTGATCTATAATATTTTTGCTATGTAATGAGATGAACCGGAGGTCTTACTAATGTTTTGAGATGAATGGTCAACAACAATATAAAAACAATTTTTAAAATCTGTCCAAACAAAAAAAATAGGTAACATTCACAGATAGTTTTCAGACATCACAATACTGATAGCTCGAATCCTAGGAGGAATCCAGTTATCAGCTTCTCTAAGACAACTATCTATCTAACTTTACGAGCTTCTATTTAACTAACAGATTCTAATCAACATACATGTAATACCTCGATTGACTATCACACTTTACTATCCCAGTCTCCTTCTATTGCAATCACTTCAGATTCTTTAAATAGCGATTCTAATTAACATATCCAAATTCATTCAAGTAGTGGGATTCTCAATTGAATTAACTACGAATAGAAATCCCGGAGCTGAAAGTTGAAGGTTAAGAATTGCACGTAAAAATCCGCTACAATATAGCACGCACGCACGCACGCACGCACGCACACACACACACACACACCACACACACACACCCCACACCACACACACACACCACCCACACACGCACCACGCACACACACACACACACACACACATATATAATAAATTTTTTTCTTTAATTTTTATGATTGAGAGATTTTTTTTGATGAATATTGCTTATTATTTTCGAAGCATATATAATACATTCTAAATGTTAAGTAATAATTTCGAATATATTAAATGTCTGCAAATCTATTACATTTTTTAAACTTTATGTTCTTAGCAAGCACAGACATCAAGCAAGTTAAGTACATTTATGTGTCAGTGTTCAAAGACAAGAAATGGGGGGAGATGCCGATGTTTGAAGAGTGGGGTACCAGTTCAAATGTAATTGTCGTCACTTGGCCGAAGTTCAAAATTAATCTTTTTCAACAGTTCTCTCTTTCCTTTGATGTACAATGTTAATAAGCAATAAAATATTTGTTTTCTTGCACAGTATATCCTTTGATTATTTGAATCGTTCTATCTGGATAACTTTAAATAATACACTGCTAAAAATTAGAGGAACAAACAAAAAAGTAAGAAACCGTTGCGCGATTAAAATGCAAGGACATAAAATGGAGAATTAGAGCAAAAGGCAATGCAGAAAAAAAGGAAGCGAAAAACAGACTTGAATTAATTACAGGTATTAAGAACTTGAAATAGTCTTCAGGGCAACAAATTGTAAAAACAAAAACAGATTGCTTAAAAATGACAGAAAATGTTTAATATAGCCTGTGGTCCTACTGAACTGCTAAGACGCCCTCCCACCTGTTTAGAATGGATGCGATGAAGTTATTAATTAGACTTCGGGAAATATTTTCCCTCCCTTGAGAAAGCGCCATATCCAAATCTTGAACAGTAACAGGAAGCCTTGTTCTTACAGCAACGCGTTGTCTAAGTGTGTCTCAAACAATCTCAATTAGATTAAGATCAGAAAAGAATACTGACCACTCCATGCGCTGTTATATTTCAGCTTCTAGAAAATTCTCCCAAAGACGAGTTGTAAAAATCTTGCATTATCCTGCATTAATAGAAAGGGATCATCAGTGGCTGTAGCATAGGGGTCTCAGGATCCCGTCTACATCTCATTTAGCCTTCAAATTGCCGTTCTGAATGATATGCAGGTCAGTAAGTCTACCTATTCTGATTCCAGTTCATACCATCAAACTATCTCGTTTGTAATGTGATCTCGAATATAGAGTGATTTCAAGTGCCCCCTTCTCGCCGTACCCAAACATGTCTGGTGACACACTCTAAGCAATAACGGGACTCGTTCATATATATAAATAGCACTTGACTCCAATCCTTTTCAATCCAATCTCAAAGTTCAGCAGTCCACTTTCGTCGATCCTCAAAGTGTCTTGCTGTCAACAGAATACACACCATTAGCCTATGTGCATACTGTCTACCTCCATGAAGCCCATTTCCAATTGTTTGGTTTGAAGCACTTCGCCGTATTGCAAAAAGAAACTTTCTTTGAATCTGCATCGCATTCGCTGTTCTGTCTCGACGAACTGTTAACAAGATATACCAGTCATTATTTACAATCGAAGCACGCGGATAACCTTGTCCTGGCTGACGTTGAAATGTCTCGTTTTTATAAATCGACTTTATAGTCTTCAATTATACTTCTTGCCACTCCTACAATGTCCGTTGATTGATCTGATTCTAGTCTCCCAATAATGCTCCAAGCCTTGGATTCTGGTAGATCACGTTGTCATGACATCATAATATTTTCCAAGCACCTTTTCTACTAAAAAAGCAGTAGAAAGTTTGAATCTCATCACTGAAACAAAGAAGACAACAGCTTCTACAAAATTCCTATTTCTGCACATATTTCCTTTTTCTGGTTTTTGACCTCATATATGTTGATTTACGTATAAAGTTTTCTGTTTTCTGGTACACTTTAGACTATAGATATTTTGCTTAATGTTAGCTATCAGAAGAAATATTTGTGTAATTTTCTTAAATCCTTGTGTTTCCCTAATTTCTTTGAGTAGTATATTTAGACAATTTGAAGAAAAAAAAAAGATTCCCGTTGCCAAAAAAGTTGAAATAACTTCTCACGTACAGTTTAATATAATATCCAACTTTCGAAGTAAAGAAATTGCTCTTTTTACTTTCTTCATAAAATATTTTAGTAATTTTATATTTATGATTGATGTAAAAGAACACTCTTATGTATAAATATAATATCTGAAATAAGAAAAAAATTAAATAATTTAAAGCTAACAGAGGAGATAAAAATTTATTATATTCTAGGGTGTTTAAAATAAAATGACTGTAAGGAAAAATCATTAATTTAAGATTTAAATAAAAGGATAATTTTTCAACATTGAAAATGTGTTTTATTTACAAATAAGACACATAAATTGCCTTCTTAAAGATTTTTTTTTGTAAAATAATTTTGAGAGTTACTTTCTTAAAGGACTTCTCTTAAACTATAAAAAAATATTATACTGAATTTATTCAGAAAATTTGAAAGATTTTCTTCGGCTTGATCTAACCTGCAGCTCAAAGAATATCGGCGAAGTATGCTCTAAAAATTTATTAGCTTATCAAAAGTCTAGTTTATGGCAACATCACTCAAAGTACAGTCGATATAAGATCAAAATTCATTTATCCAACTGGCAATGTTTTTATCTCGTGAAATGGCACGTAAAATTGATACCGAAAATACCGATCCCAACAAACCATAAATTTTTATGGCATTTATTCTTCTAAGATTACCATTATAAAAAAGAGAGAGAGAGAAAAGAAAAATGTAAAGCCCAGCAAACAACTGAAAAATCTCCAGACCACATTTTTTTTCTTTTTCTTAGTAACATAAACTCAGGAGAAGAAAATTAATCATTCTAAATCTTCTAAAATGCTAGTTGAGTTGCATTTATTATTTATTTTTTTCTTCTGCGAGATAAAAAAAAAATATATGAAAGCGAGTCTTTTATGGAAAGCAAATATTTCATCTGGAAAGACATTTGTATCGTGGGGGCACAATAAAGGGGTTTATTATTGATTTTACACAATTTTTCTTCAAGCAATAGTTTTACATTTTTTTTTCTGTTTCGAAAACGCTTAGATAAAGCTACAGAGGAGTGCCTTTGGAGTTATTTTCAAAATATATGAGTTGTTTGATTCGGTGAGTAACTCACTTTAATTTATTAAATTATTGAAGCATTATTATTTTCCTCCGCTGCTTGAAAAGAAGATAATGATAAAAAAAAATCAAAAGATCAAGAGGTGAAAAGAATTCTACAGGGTTGAAATGACTCGTAGAAGATTTATAGGAAATCAATTTTCAACCCACTGGGAAAACAACAGGAAGGTTAATTTGAATTGATGTATGTTAATTTATTTCTTTCAAAACTGTTGAGTGTAGGGAATGGAAATAAGATATGCATTTAAAGATCTAAAAACAGGGAAACACCCTTGTAATCAAAGCAGATGCATCATTTTTGTTAATTGAATGCCTTAGATCGTGTTTCCTAAAGTAGGGCCCAAATGTCGCAAGGAGGGAAACTTGATTTTTAACGGGGGCAATTAAAAAGAGGACTCATTTAGAGCGTAATTTAGTCAATTATATAAAAAAGTATTTTTCACTACTTGTTTGTGCAATATGAGACAAATTGTGAAAAAAAAGTATTAAATATCTGTCCTCGTGAGTATAAAATATTCTTTCAAACACAATTGCGCTAATTGTTTTGAACGGTCCGAAATAATCAATGATGCAATCTAAGTTTCTGCAGTGTTTTGCAGCATCGTTAATTATTAATCGTTAGAGTTATTTCAAAATAAACGTCTTTATAATTGTTATAAAAAAACCCATTATTAATTTTTTTTAAAAAAAATGAATAAATATTAGTGATATGTGAAAAACAAGAAAATTCGCAATTGGTAATTTTTATTAATTTAATTTTTCAGAAACAAATTTGGTGTAAAAAAGTACGTTTTTTTAAGGGGGGGGGGGTATTTTACTAGGCATTTCTTTGCAATAAATATTAAGCTTAAAGATCTTACTAAGTTTTGAAGATTAACTTACTGTCATAATAATAATTTTCTACTACTTTCCTAAAACTTTAAAGTTTGATTTATCACTAGAGTTTCATGTATGTGTATACTCGTATATATGTGTGTGTGTGCGCGTACAACCAACTCTTTTTTAGATGATTTTGAAATAACACGGTACACCAATTTAATTATTTTTTTACATGATTTTTTTGTTGTATCCTGGATTCTAAAATAAAAATGGGGAAGGGGTTGTGTCCTCTTTAGATGAGGACAATATGATCAAATTTACTATAGTTTATGATAATAATGAAGTTCACACAGGGTGACGTTCAACTATCAGCAGCTTATTTAATTCACGAAATCTTGAAATAAGCTACAGGACAACATTTTCTTAATCATAATCCTGACAAAGAACGTGAATTAAAATTTCAACATTATAGTATTGAATTTTGTGTAGTAGCATATTATGAATTGCAAAAGCAACTTGAGAAACGAAAAAAAGACAACCTTTAGTATATATTTTAAATAAACTTATTTGCAAAACTCCTTATTCTCTATAACATGAGACTTACATACACATACTACATTATAAAATTTAAAACAAAATTTAAAAAAACATAAAAGAGACAAACATAAATAAAAGGAAGGAAGGAAGTACACAAATATAAAGAAGGGCAGTTACCAACAAAACTTTAAAAATCTCTACAGTAAGCAAATTTTCTTAAAACATTAAGGCTTTCAGTACATTTGACCACAAAGACAAAACAAGTGGCCAGGAAATACCTAAACGTTTCAACTCCTTTTTAAAATTTTCTCTTTTACAAAAATATACGTTACAATTTAACGCAAGATATGTTCCGCAGTTTCAGCATCCAGATCACGAGAACAAATAACTTTACAAATTAAATTAAACCTAGATAATAGCTCTTAAAATTTCCATGTCCTGTTATAATCTGGAATAACTTAAAATCAGTAACAAATTTCTTACATTTTAGCCGTTGATAAATGGTCGGAAAAAGCTTTGTAGTCCACAAAGCTTTAGAAGTGAGGCCAAGAATTTGGAGCTCCAGGCGGAAACAGTTCTTTCCCAAGCTAAATGCTTCCAGTGGGGCAATGGCACAGACAACGAAATGTTCGTTCATATCTATGCAAGTTGATTCTTTGGTCAACTGGTCCGCTCTATCATTGCCGAAATTTCTACGATGACCCCGAACATAAGAAAAAGTGGAAGTCACAGTTTTCAAGGTTGTACAGAACCTCCACACTGAGTTTTTCTGTAGAATTTACATTGCCCAAAAATGAAATGAAGCGAGCGAGTCAGTGCAGATAAGAATATTGAGAGTTCCACTCTAACGGAACGAGTCTTGAATCACATTTACGGCAAGATTAATGCAGAGCAGTTTGGCTTGAAAAACAAAGCATTCATCTCTTATTCGATACTGAAAAGTGACTTTTTTAACTCCTTCCTCGTAAATAACGCAGGCAAGACCAACTCTTCTATTCAATTTATTCCCATCTATGAAGCAAATAGTTTTATAATCTTGAAAGACATCATTTGAATAAGTTGAAAGAGTGATAAGTTTTCTACCTGAAGGGTGGGGAAATAATGAAATTGGAATCATCCCATCCAGCGCACCAAAGCTGGTACTCAAATAGCTTTCCCGAACATCGAGATTGTTCAAAATCACCAAGTCAATAGGTGTATGCCAGAAATCACAAACACTGCTTTATAACTAAGAGTTTTGTATCTTTTTTCTTTTTTGTATCTTTATTTTTTAGCTCTCGATGCATAAGACATGAGAAGTACTATCTCCTGCTTATAAATCAACTGAAGAACATCTGTTTTCACCATAAAAGTATTTTTTGAAATTCTCAACAGTTCAAGATGAATTTTTTCACTTTTACTAGAAACATAAGAGATATGCTCCTTACAAAGCATTTTGTTATTAACAATTATGCCCAAATATTTAATTTTGTGTAATTCTTCACGTTTTATGTTGATTCTTTAATCTACTGTAGATTTTTTATATAAATCTTCATTACTTTTTTATTTAAGTGGATTAAACTCTAACTTATAAAGCACTGACTATTTAAAAATATTATTAAGAATGTTTTGTGACAAAGTGCAGACATCCTGAAAGTTTTTACACTGGACAATAGGGAGTACATCATTTGCAAAAGCTATTTTATGACAATTTTGGATCTTTGAGGTATTGCAAAGAAGATCATTCATAATTAAATTCCGCAGGAAAGGTCCCATCACTGAACTTTGAGGGCAGCCTTTTTCAAAAACAAGATCCGTTGTGACATTACCCAATGTAAAATCAGCTGAACGATATTGTAAGAAGCTTCTAATACGCAAAAGAGGTTTTAATGAACTTTGAAACTTTTGAACAGGTGCAAGATGCCAGGCCACCAGGAATTATAGAAAGCTCCTTTAATGTCCAAGGAAATTAGAAAAGTCACGTTTTTTCGCTTGCCCTCCTTGACTAAATCACAAAGGCGTACCAAGGCATCCTCTGCTGACCTCTGAGGAGTAAAACCGTACTGGTCGTCACTTAAAAGACTAGACTTTCTTAAATAGTGGTTAAGTCTAGTAATGCAGAGTTTTTCCAAGCACTTTCCCAAACAAGGGGGTAAGCTTACGCAACGAGTATTGTCTATGTGCGCCTTTGACAATTCAGTACTTTTAAGCAGAAGTACAATTTTTACTTTTTTCCAATTCTTTGGGAAACCCCCCAATTTCAAACATTTGTTAAAAAGAGGCAAGAGGACAGAAGGAGAACAATTGTGAAACTTCTTTTTTTTAATAAGTTCATTATTAATTCTGTCTGAACCAGGTTATGTATTTAAACTCAAATTATCTATAACAAGTCAATTTCTGTTTTTAAAAAAGGAATATTATGATCACTTTCATAAACCAATTCAGCTTCTGAAAACCCTAAGTCGAGAATTATCTTGACTATTCGGATCACGAGGGCAAGATTTCTTCAAGATGGCATCCATAGTATCTTCAAAAGAAGAAGTAAAATGTCCAGAGGAGACTTTGATCCCTGAGATTTCAAGCCTTTTGGTAAAATTGGTTTTCACTCCATGAGAATAAATTTTCTTCCAAACATTCTGCATAGTAATATCAGCGAGAAAAAATTTCCAAGAGTTTTGCTTTCATCAAGTTTGAACTTGTATTTTACCCTAATTTGAATGTAATTTTCTCTATAAACCTCCCTCAGAACGGAATTATTTGTTCTTTGATATCACCTTTTTGCTGCATTCAATTGTTTATGCATGCAAAATAATTCAACAAACCACCAGGGTACTTTATGACACCCACTCTTTTTCAAAGGGATAGATTTTTCTGCAACCGATGTAATTAGATCTTGCACAGCTTGAACACATAATTTGAGACTATCAGGTAGTATACAGTTATTCAAGGAATTTAATGTGACATTCTCGGCTTCAGAACAGTGGGAATAAAATATATTCCAATTTGCTCTTTTAGTATTGAAAAGGTTTGTTTCTACAGAACAATCACAAGCCCTATCAGAGTTGGGAATTTTCAGCTAAAAAGAAATCATTCTATGATCAGAGAAGGAATCATACTCTGGTATAAACCAACTTTCAAGTAATCCAAGCACATCAGGCCCAACAGTTGTAGCATCAATATAACTAGTATTCGGATCCGCACTAAACGCAGGCCCATAATCCTCATTTACCGTAAGCAATTGTTCTGTACTGAAGAATTCGAATAGCTTAATGAAGGAAAAGTCAGTCACAGGACTAATCCAAACTTCAGACTTACTATTAGCATCCATGCACCAAGTAAGTATTTTTAACACTCTATTTGAAAACATATACACAATTTTTCTTAGATCCAAATCAGTATTAACTAAAGGTTCGAAAGGTATGAAAAAACAGTAAAATCGTATTCACTAAAAGATATGTCAATCATTGCAGAATTCTAATCAAGATTCTTAGAATCGGAAAAAAACTGTGGTGTCATGTTCCTAACAATAATAGCCGCCTTTATAACCTCTGATTTTTTATGATAAAAAATTTTGTATGTGTTCAGAAATCCAGGAAGCTTTCTTTTAAAACAGTGTGGCTCTTGAATAAGAGCTGCATCAACATGATCATTTTCAAGATTCAGAATAAGCTGTTGTGTAGCCTTTTTTGACTTATGTAAGTTAATTTGAACAAATTAAGATGATCTTTAATGAATCTAGTCATAGTCAGTTCGAGCAGCAACTTGATTTCTCATGTAATTACGACAAGAGCAGCTATTCAAAAAAGGCTTATGATTGCCATCCCCTTTTTTAGCTTCACTTTTTAACTTTTTGTTATATCTGATACAATTTACACATACCTGATTTTCTTGGTTTGAGCAGTTATCACTCTTATGTTCTCCGGCGCAAAAATAACAAGATAACGTATTTGTGCACTTATTTGTCCTATGATTATAGTCAAGACTTTAGAAAAACCTATTTATCACTAGAAGTCTTCAAAACGGCGCATGTTCCACATTATTTTTAATGACCCCTCCGCAATAACATTTTTTCGAATCTTGGGATGAAATTCAATCACCACAGTTCTCACATGTTGAAATTTCTTCAAAACAAAACGAATTCTTGACTCCTTCCAACATTCATTTGAAACAAGAATTTCTGGATTCTGTCCCTGAATAACGTCCAGTAATTCCGAATTGGCAACGCCATTTGGCACATTTCTAATGAACATCGTAGGGTTTTTGCGCTTAGGATTAGTTGGCTTCAGGAACTTAGGATTGAATTCACAATCGGTAGTCCATCAACTTATCCCTATCTTTTCCAGAAGCACAATTAACAAACCTTTCACTCTTAATCATAACCAAATTCCGATAATCTGAAGCTTTTAACTCGCCCAGAGCCTGTCTGGCTTCCTGTCTCATATGTTGGTTCATGTTACACTTCGATAGGAGAGCAGATTCAATGATATTACAATGATTTTCGAGAGCAACAAAAAAAACGCGTCAACGTCCCTTCCGCCATTTTGAAACCCAGCCTTTAATATTGAACGAAATTTTTCATATGAATCGAAACCGACAATTATACAAGGCATATCTGACACATTGACCCATTTACTTATGACAGCATTTTTGATCCAGGTCATAATAAAGGTACACGCTTATTACTAAGTAGCGATGTATAGCTGTTGGAGTAGTTTCATTTTTAATTTTAAATTGAATTCCCATGTGTTCTACGTACTTTTAGATTAAATTTACGCTGTACACTAATTAATTTTTTCCTATTAATAATTAATCACTGTTTTGTTTTATAAATATGCAACATAGATTTTGTTATTACTTTTTTGCGTGAATTTCAAAGATACGTATCTACTGTGTGAAAAAAATTAGGGGCATATCTGTGTGTGTGTATATGGATTTTTTATGTTACTGTTAAAGTGTATAATGCAGTTATTTCATAGAATAACAAGGTATTTTAAGAGATAAATAGACAAGTCAGTTAAAGTACATAATAGATGAAAAATTTCCTACTTTACATTTTATTTATGAAATAAATAATGATAAACCGTTAAAGTAAAAACTTAACAATTTCAAAGTTATTTAAAAAATTAATTGTTCATAAATAGTTAAAACCTCTCAAAAATACATTTTATCCCTATTTCATATGATTAATTGATAAATAATGAGGAAAAACACAGATGATATATAATTTATTATTGCTCATATTTTTAACCAGTTAAACACAAAAGAAAAAATATATATATATATGATTTGCATCTGTTATTGTGCAATTAACTTTCCTTCTCCTTGAACTTTAAGGATATCGTAATACAGGTGAAGCCAATAGACAAGTGGTACTTTTTTTCTGAGTTGTTTTAGCACTTTTTATTTCTGCTATCAAAGTTAATAATTTTACACGAGTATGTGCAACACTGTTTTCTTTTGTCCCTTGCTTATTTAATAAAAGTTCAAATATCTTGCATAAAATCATTCTTATTTACAGGTTGATTCTTATTACAGGTACACACGCACTCACGTCATTGCAAATCAGCTACAAGTAGTTCAAAACCGATTAAAAACAGCTAGAATTGGTTCAAAGAACTTTCGAGTGCTGTATTTCATGCTTTAACGACCAAGTAATCGTTATTCTATAGAACACCTAACTAAATAAGAATTCAATAATTGTATATACTTTTTGAATGACAAATTGTATATTTTATTCTTTTATGACAAATGTGCGATAATAAAAATAATTTATCTATATATTGCTAGGACTTCCCTGCAGAGACTGAATGTGTAGAGAGTTTTGAAAAATTCGTGCCTTATTTGCAGCATTACAGTTAATTAAAATAATGACTGATATTTTTTATTAAAATTTTTTACTCCGATGTACTAAAATATGAATAAATACCCAGTTTTGTTTTAAATATTTTAACGATTCTCTAGAAAAGGCTCTGTGAATAGGTGAACTATTAATATTACAGAAGGACCTTTTGTGAGAGAATATATCTTTTTTTCTTTGCTTTTTGCAAACAACTGAGTTTAAATAATTTTTCCTGAAAATATTTTATATGTATAGTTTATTCAATTGAAATTTAAATATGTAAAAAAATATTTACTCATACGTCTTTGCAAAATCATCAAGCTATACACTTTCAATTTTAAATAATCATTAAAGAGTTTTTATGGTCTACCCTACATTTTTTACAGGAATCGCGCGGTTTTTTCATATGAATGATTTTTTAAAAATAAATGAATCTTAATATTTTTTCCCCATGAAATCATTCAGCAATGAATATATAAATTTTAAGTTTTAAACTTCTTTCTACATTTTTAATCGGAGAAGTATTTGTTATATCAGCGATTCAGAAAGTTTTCTAGACAGTCTGTTCAATGAAAGGAAAATGGGCAGAATGTCATTTCTCTCTCAGAACTTATTCCAGTAGTAACTCTGGCAACTTCTCTACATGATGGATAACAATCGCTTCCAGTTATGACATAGCCCAATAATTTTCCGCCTTCAAATATCTTGCATTGAATCAGTTCAGAACCACTCTTCTTTCCAAGCATAAAACTTCCAACTTTATGCTTATATCATTCAGGATAGATACTGGAATGGTTTGAACATGAAAAGTCGTCCAGCTATGTCTATGCAAATGAAGGAGGAATATTTTCGATTCCGATTCAACATCTTTTCTATGTTCTAGACATTGCTTTCCATTCACAGCATTAGAACAAAAAAAGAAATCGGATGCAGGAAGTGTTGAAACTTTTTACAGATTGCCGGGTCTTCAGTTTTTCGCTTCGTCTGATCTTGTGCCGTTGAAGATGAAAGGAGTTACAGCGGATTCTGGATCTTCCATTCTTTCGGTTTTCTTTATCCATCCATTGTTTGAAAGAAAGCATAAAATGATATCGAAAACTACGACACAATTTTTGCCATTTTCTTTCAAGACTCACGGCTTTAAAGTTTCTTCAAAGGACCGAAAAAAGTGAAGGAGAAAGTTAGTTTCTTTTCTTCATGAAATTGTTCGATCGCAACATGGATCACTTTCATTATTTTAGTAAAACATGAATGTTTCATAAATACAATTTGGTATAGGTGTAAGATAAATAAGTAGTGAAATCCTTAAATTTTATTCGTCATTCCAAATATTCTTTGATTTTTAAATAAAAAAGCGTAGAATCCTTTTAAAATGATTTGAATCCATTTTATGTGTTAGAATGCATGACTAATTGAAGAATATAATTAAGTAAAGGAACTAATTGCACACACATTACTAAATAATTTTCTTCACTTTTCATATTTTATAATCTTAAATATTGAATAGTTCTAATAAAAGTTGTTCACCTTTCTATTTGTGAATCTTTGAACACGCTGTTTATTATTAGATTACATATTTTATATATATTATATATATAATATATATATATATATATATATATATATATATAGAACATAATATATCGTATTTGCATAACAACATAGTTAAAGTGTTCAATTAAATTCATAGTTCATTGGGACCCATCGAAGCAAAGTTTATGAAATGTATAGTAAAATAAAGCTTTATAGAATTTAATAACTTATATGTTTTGAAATTATTCAATAATTTCCTTCTGCAAATGCTTACAAAAATATTTCTCCAATAATGAGGTATTTTGCTATCTAAAGATCAAAACATGATAAAATTAAGAGAAAAAACTTATAATAATTTACATACTTAATTACAAAAGGCACATAAGCAATCGAAACTGTGGAATCAAAAAGAGAAATAAGAAAAAGAAATTAAAATAATGGAATAATAAAAGAATTATACTGTCATACAAAATTCAGATATTTTCTTAAAATAACTTAACTACTTGAATAATTATGAAAAATATTGAGAAGAGTTTGATTTATCGTAGGAAAATAATTTAAAAAAAATAGTCTTAAATATTGTTTGTGATATTTATAGTAATTTGGAACGTATCTTTTGTAATTTACAAGGAATTTAAATTGTTTGCATTTGAGAATAAGCACATGATATATGAATACATCCTTATTGCTTACATTATTTCAGGAAATTATTTTCATTCATAAAGTTTTCATAATAATTTATTGCTGGATGGAAGACATTGGAGGTAAAAATGTATAATAGAAATCCGTAAGTAAACTTTCAAGTTCTTCAAAACTTAAAATACAAAACGCTGCTGCATTTTTTGAATTTCATTGCGTAGAGTAGAGATGTAATTAAAAGGAGAAATAATTAAAAAGAAACACATTATAGGAAAATATATAGATGGAATTATTCCATTGCTAAGCCTGAGGCTTCGATGCTTAGGTTTTTCAAGGAAAACAAACGACTATGCAAACTCTGATACCTATTTATTAAACCTCGAAAATATTTACTGATTCAAACTATTTACTTAAGTGTATTTTTTATATTTTTATGAAGCAAACTAATTACCATTAAACAACAAAAGCTGTGGTTGTACAATAATCATAGGGTTATGATAAATAATTAATATTCATTCGATAAAAAAAATGAAATATTATACAAATATTTGTGTTTGCAATCCTTATGGCCATGCATCTCAATGGATAAATGTTTACATCTTCTACATATCATATCTTTTGTGCACGAGTTCCTCTGTCGCTAGAAGCACACATTTCCTTTCTTTATTATTAACATACCTTCCTATTATTTCTTAGCCATGATAATGATATCCTATTGAATTTAAATATTATATTTATTGGATATTTTAAAACTATAGCATCAATCACATACATGTATATAATAATTCTTAAACTTAAATCATGAGGAATATATTTAAAGAGAAATATAATCTGATGATTTACAATACATTAATTCCCTTTTGCAAAATTAAAAATAGCTAGAGTAATTTATCAACAAAATTTGAAGGAAATAAAGTTTCTAACAGACGTGCTCAACTACATAGTAAGATTAATTATGAATATCTTTCATACCTGTTATATGTTACTTGAATGTTAGTAACATTTTATGAAATAGATTATATTTAACGCTAGGAAGTGTACCAGAACATTTCATACGTATATGGTTTCACAACCATTAGCCGACATTAATGGATCATTTTACTAAAAGTATCAAATTTCTGACAGTTTTCACAAACAAGGTGATTAATTTATTATTACCAAAATATATGCAATTTATTCTGTCAAAATACCGTATTGATTAACTATTAATAACTCGTTATCCGTCTCATGGATCAAACTTTCAACCAAAATATCTGTAAGGTGTTGGTTGAAGGTTATGTATATACTATTACGTGTAATCATTCTTGCCGCGATGTTCATAATGTTCTTCTAAGTATTGACTATAATATACATTTCATATATTATTATAGTAGTAAAATGTATCAATATTAAATTTCAACTTATTGCAGTATATTTCCTTTTATAAATTTCAATAAATTAAGCATAATGTTGGATTTTATTAAAACGGTTACCCAAATAAAAATTGGCAAGCAGAAAAAAATTGATAACTATTAAATATTAAAATAAATTACCATAAATATTGAAACATAGGCCTCTCAATTTTAATAGGAGTTCAATATTTTTAGGTTAGAATTAATGCGGGTGTTTTTTGAGGTTTGACAAACTGCGCTTTTCACATTGTCCGACGAAGGAAAATGGAAAACGTTTCTCTTGTAAAAATTCTTGATGTGACTCAAGAAGATTGTGAGTCATATGGTGACAAATTAGAACTGTAAGGTGGGTGCTCCAACACTTTCAAGCGGAATTTGCGCGTGGTCGTCCGAGTTTGATAGATGACGTATGGTTGGGAATTATTATGAAAAACGATGACTTGCTTCGAGAATAGGTCTTAGTCGGAACCAGTGCTGTACAGATGTTCTGAGTCGTTATCCTTTGATTATCACTAAAAATTTCCTAAAAAAAGGCAGCAGATTAATTTCTGATCAAGGTATTCACTTAGAGGAGTCTGTAGATCCGATATGTATGTATATATTTTAACTTGCCACCAAAACATTAAGCACAATTTGTTCACAGCTATTCATCCGAAACAGTGCTCAGATTAAACAACCACTATTCGACAATAAATGCTGCATTAAACTTCTACCATTGAAAAACGTACTATGTGGTACTTTTTTGTCTTAGACGTATCCATCTTTAGCCAAAATTAATATTTGTTTAAAATACTTTCACACGAATGGGTTAATTTGCTTTATGCACTTCACAAAACTCGGGTTTTTCAATTTTGATTGGAAAATAAAATGCCACTAGTTTTCTTTCTAATTCAATTAAATTTTTTGTTCTTCCTAAAACAGAAATATTTTCAATATTTTTTTAAAAAGTTGCTTACATTTGTCAAACTCTAAAACAGCTGATTCCCGCTTCCCTTTCAAATTAAAAAACAAAACCGCATTCTACTTTTCAGCCTTGTCAAATATTTTAAATTGATTAAAATAATTTATTGAGATCGGCAACTTATTTATGAAAGAAGGGAAGTGAATAGTTGTAGTTGTGTTTGTTTTCTTTTTGGTAGCTCACGTGCTGCTTTTTATCTCATTAAATATAATGAATTTCTTCTATAGAATAATTTTTTCATCACCTTTATTTTATAAATATGATTCGGTTTAGTAATAAAACGTTTAAAAAACGAAAATTTGGAGGAAAATATACAAAAATTCAAACTTTTGAGGGATTAAATGAAGTTGCAGAGCAATCAGATTCTTTAAACATGAATAATTCAGCATCAGAAGTAAAATTAGGTAAGTGTAATGATAAGTATGCTTCTTTTTTAGATTCATATGAAATTTTTTGTGAAATAATTGACATTTCACTGTTTTCTAGCATTTTGAAACAACATGTATTATGTATAAAATATAAAAAGTAAGGTATAACTACGGTCACCAAACTATGGTCATCAAATCCTGGATTTGGCTACCGAGTTTTTAATTAGCTGTGACTTTCGTGGGTTTATCCCACCATTTCTTAAAACCAAATTTACTAAAACTGTAGTTAATCAAAAAGATACAATATTATATAAAGTGAACACGAGACAATTAAATGTTATTATGTCAACCAGAAAAGGAAAAACATCAGCGAAAATATTTTACAGAGTTATGAATTTGCCGCATCCAATAAAGCGGTTTTACTAGTCCATGCATGCATTAAATAACGTGACGCCAGAGAAAGTAGCCTAAGTGTCTATGGTATTAGCGGTTGCCAAAACAGTATCATTTAGTAATGGAAGCCGAAATGTACGAGTGGATATCGATGATACCTGCCAAAAAATGGGGGTCATACTTCTCTAAATGGTGCTGTTGCGGCAGTTAGTATGGACATAGGGAAAGTTGTTGATGCCGAAATGTTATCGAGAAAATGATCATGTAATTTTAATGACAATGTACATTGCAATGAGTATTAGGCAAATCACTTTTGAAATAGTGGGGGTATGGAATTTGAAGATGCACTTCGTATCTTCCTTTGCTCAAAAGCATTCAATTTACGATGCACACAATATTTGGGAAATAGGGATTCTAAAGCATACAAAGCATTTTTAGATTCTAAACCTTATAAAGATGCTCACATTGAAAATATATAATGCGTTGGTCGTGTTGAAAAAAGGATGGGACGCGACTTAGGGCATTAAAATTAATAAAAGGTAAAAAACTGGAGGACAAAAAATTCTCTAGGGGCCGTAATAGATTGACAGATGCAGAAATAGAAAAATTGCAAAGGTACGATGGTTTGGCTATTAGAAAACACTCAGAAAATTTGTCGGCCATGAGGCAAGCTATTTAGACTATATTTTTTCATAAAATCTCAACACATTTGAATCTACAAAACGTTTTATGTCCCATGGAAGATGACTTGTGGCGTGGATATAATAGGTCCATACTCAAAGGGGATACTTACACACATAAACACAATTTACCTACTGCAATAATGAATTCCATAAAAAATGTATTTAGCGATCTCTGAAGTTCTGAACTGCTGTCTAGATGCTTACACGGTAAAACTCATAACTGTAATGAAAGTTTAAATAGTATAATCTGGTCCATGACTCCAAAAAAAGTGTTTGTTCATTACGGAACTTTAAGAAATGGTGTATATGAAGCTATACCTTTATATAATCATGGCTTCATTTTACCAAATTTAAAGTCTTAGATACATTACGTAGTGTGACAATTAAATATGTTTTATTGAAAACAATGTACAATTAACCCCCTTCAACGTACTCCCTTTCCTTTTCCTTACATAGCTACATACGAGTTTTCCACCGTTCAAAGCAATGCTGCGGCTCATTAGATGACACCATCTTCAGTAAGTCTCTGCCGGTTTTGCCTTCACTTCTTCTACAGACTGAAAATGTGTTTCCATCAATATATTTTTAAGAAACAGGTAGAAGTCATATGGTATGAGATTTTGTAAGTATGTTGGATTCTTGAACATAATAAGGAGTTTGTCTGCCAAGAACTGTTTTACACAGAGTGCAATGTGCATCGGGGCATTGTCTTTGTGCAAATTCCGGATGTTGCAGATCTTGACTTTCTTCCTCAACTTTCCCAGGGCCTCAATGCAGTACTTCTGTTTTGTCTTTTGGTTTTGAGGAACCTATTTAATCTTGATGATTCCATTACTATAGATCCATTAAACAAAGTGAATGCCCGGTTCTTGAAGTGACAGATCGACCAGAATGTTCATCATCTTCAACAACTTCCCAATTTTCCGAAAATTGTTTGTGCAATTCAAAAATTTTACTATATCACACACAATTATCTCTAAACACCTCTTTTAAAAATTTAAAACATTCAGTTGGAGTTTTTTTTTCAATTTAAGGGGAATTTTAAATTCATGCGTCACTCGATAATTAAATTTATCAGGATCGCTGCACTTGGACACAGCAACCTCAAAGAGTACTCAAACGAGGATGAAAAAAAAACTGAAATAGACAGAGGGGTGAAGGCAAAACTTGCACCAGCAGCTTAAGGATCATGGCCAAATATATTATATTCCAACTCCTTTCCACCAAGCCTAACCGCTAGGCATGCGCAATCCGGGAATTTAATTACCACAATTTGTGAATATTCACCCTGGATTTTACACATGTCGCGCGTTGCAAGAAGCAGATCCTGGGCGTATAAGGAAAGCAGAAAATGAAGTTTTTTACAAAGAAGCTAGAATTAAAAACCGACAGTTAAAATTTAAACAAGAACATGATCTTGCAGGTGACTTCAGCAACCCAAGTTAAATGGTTCTGCTATGTATTAGCTAATGGTAAAATTTGACTTTAAATCACCATTTCACAAAAGTGTAAATTTCAACAGAAAAGGAACATTTAAAAAAAAATACTCATTGTACAGCTTTAAAATTTTGCTCGAGTATTAAGACTATACAAACAAATATTTTAATGAGAAGTTTTGTCAAAAAGATTATCCAAAAAAAATTATGGTTTAAAATGTACAAGGACTTTCATCGTTTTAAAACATTTGACGTGTTACTCCACAAATGATTTTTTTAAAAACAACTAAAATATCAAGATTTTGAAAAATGCTCTCACTACAATAATGAAAAAGAAGCAATAACTGTTCAAAAAATCAAGACAGTACAACTTGCCAATTTTTCAAAAATGTTCCTTAAACTTCACAAAAAGTTAACCTTATACAAACTGCTATACATTCCTTTGCCATTTTCTTGTAGCCTTGATTACTGACTCTTCTATCTTCTGTATTTCTTTTATATTTTATATGCTGTGTTTATCACACAATTACATGTGTCCACTTTTCATATGAGCAATCCTTATATATTCTGAAATTCAGTGCTGGTTTATACTTTGGGCGCTTGGGGCGAGCGCCAAGTAGCCCGGAAGGGGCCGGATAAGCTGGACTTAAATAGGTTTTTCTGGTATTAAACTTTGATCTGCCAGTGCTAAGGACCCCTGCAGATGTTCTGAGCCCAGAACCCGAAAGGAGCTTAAATCGGAACTGCTGAAGTTTTATACAGGAGAATAAATATTTTATTAAATTATTGTTATTAATAAAAAAATGACTCCTTATTTTGATGTGAAAGATATAAATAAAATTTACTTTACATATCACATGTAAAAATACATAATTGAGTCTAATCACTGATCAGCCAATCAAAAATTATATTGCATTATTTTTTTGTTAGCTTCTGTAAAATAAAAATGATAATTTTATTTTTACTTATTTAACAATGAATAATAAATTTAAGGAGTGTGTAGTTGAGATATATTACTGCCTGAAATTAAACTTGCATTCAAAATTTACTAGATTTGCTTCTAGATGTAAGTAAGTAAAGATTAAAGAAGTTTTATGTAAAATTGGTTTAAGAGTAATATTGCACTATAACTATGCCCTATAAAGCTGCACGAGGGCTGTTGGCGACGGACCACGTAATTTTGAACCCTGGTCAAGTGACGATGACGGTGCCTGAGCTGGCTGTTATATTCTCTAAAAAAGAAATTGTGTGATTATCATACTTTTTTGAATCCTTTCTGACACAATTATATGAAAAAATGTCACCATAATAAAGCATGAAATTTCAGGCTCACATAAACATGCTATCAGACATGCACATACCCATACAAACATGCACACACCCACACAGACAAACACAGACATACGCAGACACAAACAGATATAAGTAAATATAATATTTGCACTTTGAGTCTACGCTCAATAAAGTCTACGTTAAAGGCTCCAATAATACACTTTAATATATATTTGAAATATTTGGATGCAGGAAATTTAAATAATAGAAATGATGTATTTAAGCATCAGTTCACATAAATTTTAAATACCTCTAAATCTGGCAGCAGTATATAAATTTTACAGTACCCATCTTTCCAAGCTTTCGAAAAGAGTATAAACAAACAAATGTCTCAAGTTTTGTAAAGTTTTTCAATGTAAATGTTAATTTATAATTTTTCAGATTTCGGATATTGCTCAAAAGTTTTTTATTTTACAGCCAAAACAGAAAAATTTCACACATATAAAATTAAATATATATATCGACTTATTTTTTCTACTTCAATATAAATGCAGATTTCTAAACTAATATTCCAAATCTTTCAGAAATCCATTACGCAAATTTGGAAATTTGGATCGAAATTTCAATTTTAGAATTTTAGCAAGGTGTCTATTTTTGGCCGCTTAACTCAAGGACGTAGAGCAATCTTCTCCGCATAAATTGCTAACACTTTAAGAAATTGCTTTGAGCGAAATCATACATTATCCAAGAAAAAATGATGCAAGTACATAAATTGAATATCTTTGAAATCAATACTCTTCATTTTCCCGCTAGTCCTTTACATTTTCCCTCTGAAAAAGTAGAGATAAAATATAGATTTGTTTCCTATTCTCTTATGACCATTATTAAATGTAGAATTTTTCTAAATTATTGTCTTTGGGAAAGTTTCTGATAATGGAAATTATAAAATGCTTTTTCACTCAAGTTATCAGAAACTTTTTTTTAATTCAAGGATTTTAAATTATAATTTTAAATTTCACATTGCATTTACATTTGGATTTTAAATACTGATTATGGAAATTTTAGGATACTGTTGAAAATTTGCGGGAAGGGGGACCTCCGTCAACTTCAAATAATTAAATAAAAGTAGATTTATTAATGAACAAGGGCGACTAGATAACTACACTAACAAGGGGAGGGTACGACTAAGGAAATTCATTTGGGGACGAAACTTTGTGCAATACTAATACTCCTTTAGGGATTACATTGAGAATTGAACAACCTAAAGGAGTAGTACTAATGCACAACGTTTCGTCCCCAAATGAATTTCCTTAGTCGTGCCCTCCCCTAATAAGACAAATCCACGTATATATAAACAGATAAATATTATAACATATTATTTACAGTAATGGATAAAACTCACTCGTCACATAACATAAGTTTTACAGCGTTGCACAAACGGCTCTTGAGAACAATTCCATTAGCAGGAGCTCAGACAGATTGAGTCCTTCGGTCTTATCAGAGACAACGCACAAGCGGATTCTAATATCGACAGACTGAACGTTGTCTCAAAGCTCTTTTGTAAATCCTCAGGGAAATTTTCGAAAGGATCGATCCCAGAGACTTCTCGATTTTCCTTTGCGATATGAGTTTTTGCCAAATTAGTCGCCAAGAGCTATACACTCTCCGATGTGGTTCCCCTGACTACATCTACGAAGGTTGACATAAACTTATTTTTCAAGTTCATGTTGGGAAGTTAACTTCGCCTGTAAAACTCAATTTCCCACAAAGAGACAACGTAAGATGTTTCAATATACTCATATTTTTTAAACTGTGCTTTTCAATGGGACAGTTTTCTTATTATAATTACAGATTCCCGTTTAATAATTTTTAACACTACCACTAAAAACTTGACTAAGTATCCCATATTTAAAGAATTGTAAGCCAAAACCGACATATGGTTACGTGCTGAAGTCATTAAAAATAGATTAAAATAATTGCTATGCACAAATAAACATAAACTAACTATTGAATAAGTAAATTCAAAGTATTACGAGCGCAGGAGAAGATCAATTTATTGCGTAACTATAAATGTTCATATTTGACTTATCTACTATCAAAACGGAATGCAAGTTTTGGATACTGCTCTTAACTGTTGGCCGATAGCAGAATCAAAAAAGCTCATTATTACAAATGATTAATTTAAGTGTGAAGTCTTGCGATATATCCTAATTAATAGTGTATTTAATCTATCACGAAATACTTACATCATAATAATAAAAAAATAGAAAAAAAAAACTGCCTGCAGACAAGATTTGTAATGGGATCATCCAAATTTAGTAAAATTATATATATATATATATATATGAACAACGAGTGTATTTTAATTTTGTACAAGTTAAAATCCTGTTAAAATCAAAGTATTTTAAATTGAGCCAGTTTATTTATATTTACTTATTTATAAATTTATAATTTTTTGAAAAAATAATTTATTTTACAATTTACGAAAGTCTTCATGTAGACAGGTTGATAAACGCTAAATATATCAAGGCTTGAAGTCCTCAGATTAACATTGTATAGAAGTTTTAAATTTCGGGTGTAGCTCAGACTTCCCTTGTCCGTTGTTCAAAATTCACGAAATTCATTCCCAGTATTGCTTCGTAATGCATCGTTAGTATTCAATCCATCAATTAGTGTAATTATTCAGTTTCTAAATTAAGATGGGTTTAAATAAGTTAAAACTTCACTGCATAATTTTACAAACCACAACAACCATACCATTTCGGAATATAAGCTTTATAGTTTTGATTAAATACAAGAAATGACTATTCTGAATCTTGGAGATGATTTTAGTCAATGGCTATATAAAAGGAAGGGATTACTGGGTAGGTTAGTTCTAGGTAAAAACTTGAAGTGTTTTATTTCCTTACAGAAAAACATATTTTTTGTACATTCTTTTAAGAGCCTAACTAAAGTACATTCCAATTATCTTGACTCATCAAACTGGAAAAAATATCTAGCTTTGTTTCAGAAGTATATCATTAACTCTTTAATAAAAACTTATAGCTACATATTTTTATATATTTTATTTATTTTTATTTTTTAGATGTAACATTTCAAAAGCATCACGTCATGATGAAGGGCCAATTTTGTAACCTTCTTTTGACAGATATATATCATCTATTTTTTCCTTAATATAAAATATGTTGATATACAATGAAAATATATCAATGTTTTCCACCCATTATTGAGAGGGGCAAGCTCTAAGGGGTTGTGTGTGTGGAGTCCTTCTATATAACTCAGCTATTGTCTTTACTTAAATTTATGTTGGACTCAAATCCCCTCACATAACAATAATTCCTCATATGAATGCGAAACCATTTTCATTATTTTGAAAACCCTGTTTTACACGCTACTAACATTTGACTTTACTTTGAAACTTGCGGAGGAAGCCTTCAATGAAGATTTTGCTGCTCTAGATGAGGACCTTTCCAAAAAATTGTTATTTAAAGTAAATCCTTTATATAAAAGACTTATAAATAAAAAAATTAATGCATATGCGTTTGAAGAAATCTATTAGAAGTTTGTAGAAAAACATTGTTGCAACATTCAGAGGGAAATATCAGTTTATATAAAAAATGTTATTGTTATTTCTAAAATGTAAATGATACATAAATAAGTAAAATTTCAAATAAATTACCATTATTACACTTTAATACATATTTGTTCAATAAACACATAATTATTTTCTTTAATACTTGTAATTTTCATTGTAATAACGTAATGATGTTTAATTTCATTGATTTAAATTATTTTCAATTAGACTATTTAAATAATTTTTATTACTAAACTATTATATCTCAATCAACAATAAAAAAATTAAAATTTTCTTTCAAATGACTCTGCTTTCAACTAATTGTTTACATAACTATTATGTTTCTTGTAGCACTAAAAATTACTAATCATATCTCTCAAGCAATAATGCTTTATCGAAAGATTGCTTTTTCAATGATTAGTAATAATTAATAATATTGACGATAATTTCTACCGAAATTTAAGCTAAAGTATTCAAACAAAAAATGTCACTTTTTAAAAATAACTTGATTTCTTTAAATATTATATATTATCATATTTAATAACACATCAATATTGAATCCATATCTTACTATAGGCTTTTACATAAGAGATCATGAAAAATAAAGTTGTAAAGTACATGTCACAATGTCTTTGTTAGAAAAATATAGAAATGGGATATAAACTATGAAAATGTGAAAGTTACTAATTTAAAAAGAAACACATAAAAAAAGCAAATTTTAACACATAAACAATGAGAAAAGCATATTAAATATGTGTCGCACTGTTTGTAAAATTTTAAGAACTAAATTTTTCACATAGAATATAATATCACCTTGTCAGTAATATTATACAGGATGGTCCCGAATTTATGGTACAACCTTTAAGGGTAGGTACAGGACATCCTATCAATCATTTATTGTATAGAGATGTATGGGCGCAAGTAACGCGGAGAGGCACAAACACACAAAAAAAGAGACGAATGGTAAGACAGTGTTTATTGAAAGCGTTGTTGACAAGCGTAATGTTTACAATAACTCTTCAAAACTGTTCAGCAAATAAACTATGAAGTTCAGCAGCAACTCACATTGCTTTTCCACCCATTGGCGGTCGGAGAAGATAGAAGATAGCCCCGGGTTGACAAGCTTGTAATCGTTGTAAATGGAACAGGTGTTACAATTTTCGTTCGACATTCTACAAACGGTTTGATGACTCACACTTACGTGATGAGCAATAGCTCTTGTGCTTGACTTTGGTCTAACAGCCACAACGCTTAAGATGCTTTCTTCCTGGCTTGCACTGCGGACAGCATTTTTCGCCCAGCATTATGTCTGGTGACGGGCAAGGAACGTATTTCACGAAGTTGACGATGTAACCGCTGAGAAATTTTGTGATTCGGCATTCGTCGGATCAGGAAACTGCGCGTGATACATTCATAGCGCAGCTCTGCGGTTACCATTTACACGGCAGTACATGTAATGCATGTCTGCATTTTCAGCATACGTAAAGTCTCCCATTGTAGACATCAGTACTATTGCGAATGGCGCTTTCCCCACTGAGATGCATTATATTGAACGGTGGCTAGACATCTGTTGCCCTCTACCAGCAACGCAACCAACCTATAACTCCATTTGTCTTTTCTTTTATTTCCCCTATTTGCGCCTCACCACGTCGCTTGAATCTATACATTCCTATACAATAACTGATTTTTACAATGTTCTGTATCTACCCATAAAGTTTGTACCATAAATTTGGGACCACTCAGTATATTCAAGAAATATATAAATAATTAATGATGTATTTATATATTAAAGGATATATATGTAAGGTGGAGAAACTGCAATGAATAATGGCAAAAGTAATAATAATAACAAAAGTAATAAATCTTTAGAAAAAAATATTCAAAAGCCCAAACACAATATATTTTATTCTCACAATAAAATATGTTCGAACTCACTGTGTGAAAGAACCGTTCCCGTGAAAATTAGGAATTGAAATAATATCTCTTGCTAAAAAAAACTCTCATAGAAAAGGATTTTAAGGGCTGTAAGCAACTGCGCTCTCCAAGTCACAATGGAGTTTCTAATCTTGGGGCGATGAAAGATGCAAACAAATTTCTTCCTCACTATAAAAAAGACGAGAGGTTATTCCTTTCTCGTACATTATCAAACTCTGAGAATTTTCTTGAAAGGAGTCTCTCTTAAGTAATATTTCGTAACTTCTTACGCTTCTGTCGAGGGAGTTTAGGGCACAAAAACTTCCAATTTATAGAGAGCGGATATCTAGTCCTTATCAAAAAAGGTACATATATTCTCTTTTGAAACTCTACAAAATAGGGGTAGATAGAAAGGGAGAAAAGAATGCTATAAATAATGGTAAAGTTTTTTAAATATTTATTTTGGTTCAATGTATGACTAGTTAAGGAGTAATATATCTATGCAGTTATAAAAATAAAAAATAAAACTTTTTTGTTTACTGTATATACGTTTGTCAAAACTAGATCTCGTACGCAGGAAAACTACTAAGTGTCTACTACTATAAAAACTACTGAGTATCTCGACTTACAACAGTTGCACATTAGTAGATAGTAAAAACTCGCCAAGTGAAACAGCTACAAGCATTTTGTTAGCTGTTAAATATTGTTTTCTTCCTACTGCACTAAATTTCTTCTTTTGGTGAAGATAAGTGTGTGTATACTAGATTTTTTAATTTGAAACATTTCTTTCAGATAGTTAATTCAGATAGTTAATCCAGGATTCTCATTACCCTTAAATGTTCGTCGATATCGTTTCAACACTGAGATATAAAATTATATAAAATAATTGTAATAAATAATAATTGCTGGACAACTGCTCAGTAGGGGTTAAATTTATAAGACTTTTTAATATTTCATGTAATTATAATTTATGAGCCTTTATGAATCACAGAAAACTAATAAAAAATGCATAATCTTGTGAAATGGAATAAAAAAAATTACATTCAGAAATATTAGAACTATAATAAGCAAAATCATAACTTTTTGTGGGAATTCAAGTTTTTTTCCATCTTTATTTGTCGTTTTTATACGTAATGTTTTCTCCATACCTAATGTGTAATGAATACAGTGATATTCAATTTTTCCAATACTTTTTCCTCGCACTATTTTTATGCAAGAGACACACATTTTTTAGTAGCATTTTCGATTAAATTCTTTAATTTCGCACTTTTTACGTTTTAGTGTGGATTTGTAATTCCTTTAAATTTACTATTTATCTGATTTTTCAAGTTTCTTACACTTACATATTTTGAATGGAATATCAAATAAGCAAATACTCACTCACTCTCTCTCTCCTCTCTCTCTATATATATATATATATACATAACGAAACAGACAAAACATTTTAGTATAATTGACTTATTTTCACTGTTTCCACGATAACACTGCATTCAAAGTCAAATAAATGTGGGATATTACTTCCAGAAGTTTATTTTACTAATGGTATTTACTTAGCGAACTATCTTTTGCTGAGCGACAGCTATTTAAAATGATAAATTGCCTTGGTGTTGATACGACACCAGCGGACGTTTTAGGTATATTTAGTTGTTAAATCTTTCTTAACTAAAGTAACTGGGATGTCTGCGATAAGGAAAAATGAATTTTTTTTTAACCAAATTTAAATGGTTCTCATTTACTTAAATTAAAAGCAACAGAAATAAAATTTTTACGTTGAATTATTTATATACTTATGTACCCATTATATTGTAAAAAATCAATTTTAAATTACAAATAAATTTGCATCAGCAAAAAATAATCAGTAACTATTCTTTTTATTTTCGAGGCATGTCCTTATCTTTAGGAACACTTTGCATAAAATCCACTTCATATATAGCTATAAAATTTTACTGAGTATTTTCAAACATAACAATACTTAAAATTAATAAAATGAAATTTAAAAAAATAATTTTATAAAATTTTTAAAAAATTTAAATTTAGTGATATAAATTTCCTTTAAGTTTCATGCAGAAATTGTGCTATATCTAAAGTTTGTGAATGTTTATTTGAAAAAAAATCTTTCACTTTTTGAAAATTTGTGGATCTAATAGTATACGAAATATCAGCACTATAGTTAAAGTAGATTTTGAGGAAAGTGTACTGGAATCACCAAAAAATGCATTTTGAGAAAATTGCAAATGAAAATATTTTTATCTATATATGATTTGTAAAATAATATTTTTAATTCAAAAAAGCCATACCATTTTTAATTGGATTAATTTGCATCATTTCTCAGTTTTTAAATTGTAAGGTTAAAATTCTAAATTATTTAGAAGTATTTTTTTAATTTCTATTTCTATACTTCATCAACACGTGTTATCAACGATTCACATCTTCCATTTAAAGTACCAAAGTTTTGTGTCTAAGTTTCAGTATTTTAACTTCACTTTGAACATCATCATTACAAGATAATACAGAATTCCTTTCCCATATTTTTATTGTTATAAAAATATACAAAGAAAATGTTGTTGATGAATTTAAAAAGTTAATTTGATGTCTAATTTAAATGTAGCTGTTTTTAAAAATTATAAAAAAAGAATCTCTATATCTCTGTTTTTGTGTCCATACATATGAATATTTATTTTAAAGTAAAATAAACAGTAATAAACATATAGAGTTATTCTTGAGCATTCACATGTTAAAAATAAGAAGTCGAAAAACGAAATGTCTATTTTATAAGCTGTGTATTTAATTTAGACTAATCCTCAAGATCCACTTTGTTCTATATTCACTATAAATTTGAGCATATAATATGGATAAAATACATACTTTGTAAAAAAGAATAGTTTTTTACAATACATATTAAATACAATACGAATTTTGAAGAAAGTGCACCTGAATCACAGTTACATCGCATTTGCTCACAATTTTAAAATTCAATTTTCTGGCGTTCTATTTATCGTATATTCATAAATAATGCATCTATGGATGCAGCAAAATGTCTTCTATTTCTTAAAAGCAAAATAAAAAAAATGCAAAATATGGAGCACTTTTAAGTCCCGATTTCCTTGACCTAGAACATTTTCTTAACCCCAAAACATTTTCTGTGCATTCACCATGGAAAAATATTAAAAGTCAAGAAAATTTTTCAAAATCTCTGCAAAAATGTGGAATAAGGAGTAAACTAAACAGGCACTGGGGTCCAATTGAAACCGATGGACTTTCTAGTGTCAGCGGTGTAAGAACTGATTTTTTTTGTTTTAAACTTAAGACACAATACTCGATACGTAATGTATTTTAAATAAGTCGAATTATAATTATCTTCTTATTTTTGCTACACAGCTAGCTTTTAAAATTGTAAAACTTGTAAGAAAATCAAATAACAATATTTACATATTGTAAGCATACAACATAGTAAGACAAATATAGTTGCATTTTACGCTAATTGAGAGGCATGCCGGGTTTAAAATTAGTACACACAAATACAGTCTCAAGTCGCTAAAATGGTGGAGTTGAACTGGGCTTGATAAATCATTCACGTTGATTCAGGTCTATGTTACTCCTCATCTCTCTCACAAGCTGGAGATCTTTAACGTCCCAGTATCTCAGGACTCTACGATCAGATGTTTTGAATGAATAAGATTTCTGGAAAACCACTAGCCAGGTCAATAATCGTACACCCCTTGCTTTGAGGTAGGTCAAGCCATGACGAGCAATTTGCGGTCTTACGCTTACAGTTTCATCCTTGGATTACGTCTTTCATATTACATTATCATTTTTCTTTCGCCAGTCTTTTAAAATCTTAAGAAAAATTACATTTGTTTTTGTATTATGTAAATTTAAAAAGACTAAGAATTATACTTATGTTGAAACTGTTTCTCTGATTTTATCTCTTTGAGTGAAGTTACTTAATTTTGATAACGCTTGTTTAGTTTAATACAAAAGTTAATAATACAATTAATTTTATCTACTTCGTTTTTTAAAGGAAAACACCAGCTACGCATAGTTTGACAAAAATATGTCTAATTGCAGATGAAATTTTTCTTAGTTTATTATATTTTGATATATAACTAATAAAATAATATTCATCTACAATGTAAATACTAAATATTTTTCTTCTTAATATAAAACTCTTGTCTAATAAATGCAGTCTGCTTTTTCACAAAGTTGTAATATGCGTTTAAATATTACGTCAGATAAAAAAATTATTGATCGTAACTACTTCTTCTAAATAAATGGGAAAGATTTCGTATATTATGATGGCTAATTCATTTACATTTACATAACCGAATACCAATTTCAGCATTTACGAGTGAGATTTATCTGTAAACGAAATTGTAGCTTATGATCAATAGCTGTCTTATTAGTATGTGTGTTGACAATAATCGCGGAATATTTGAATATATTCCACGTTACAGTAAATTTCATCAAGGCCTTGATTAAATTGTCTGTATCAGACAATTTAATTAAGCATCGGATATTATGTAAATAATTTGAACTCCCTGCTATCTACACATGAAACATTTTAATTCATTTTGCAACATATATTGCACAATGTCTCAATTTTTTCCCTATATGTAAAGTAAATAATGTCAGGAAAAAGTGGCTTATGAAATTCGGATCCATTAAAAATAAGCTATTAGTTTTCAACATCATTATTTTCTTTTAATTTTGTTTTTGAACCCCTCACTATCCAATTGATAATCGAAGATATATTTTAATAAAATCACTTAATTTTACTAAAAACATTAATGAAGTTACATTTAATGAAAAAGGGCAGAATGTTATAAAATGTAATAGGATACAAAATTTTGCCAGAGGCTATGATTTAAATAATTTCAATTTTCAAACATTTAAAGCACCCAAATAAAAATTATGTGCATTATTTTATGGTACAAAAATAATGACAGTTTTTCTTAATAAATCGTTGAATTGTTATGGTTTTGCAAAAATTTAACTATATGTTATGCCTTACATTTATAGCAAATTCCTTTTTTTTCTTTATTTGAACAATTTATTTCTAATTTCTTAGTTGTACGATAAAAATTCTGAGCATAATCAATTAACTGATTACATCTTATTGCTCCAGATTTATCTTCTAAATAAAATGTGCTGTATGAAGGAACACACACACACACACACACACACACACACACACACACACACACACACACACACACACCACACACACACACACACACACACACACACACACACACCACACACACACACACACACACACACACACACACACACACACACACACACACACACTTAGAAGGAAAACTTTTTACCTTATAAACTTTGTCTTAATTCAGCGAGTGTACCAATGTATTATGCGACCATTTTACTATGACCTCTACCATTTTGTGCTGCATTTTTAAATACTACTTAGATTTAAGCTCCATTTATAGCAAATTAGTATATGATTAAATATAATATTCTGATGAGCTAATGGCCATCTGTTTAATATGGATTCGGGACAACTTTCACTTTTAAAACCACCTGCACACTGTGAGCCATTTACTTGACAAGGTGTTAAATAGGTATTTTGAAGTGTCTGGTACTAAGTGCTCTTCAACTGATCTGGAAATGACCGAAAAATTAGATTCCTGACAGCAAAAAATTAGTTTTCTTGGTGAAACTACAAATACTCGTTTGGATTCATGCCATGTAAATTAGCAGACCAAGACATAACTGGAAATTCCTCAAAATATTTCTTGATTTGTTCCTTATAACGTGGTTCAATGTACTTTTGGTCAAAACCCTTAACCTTCGGGAACACTGTTGTCATAAAAGGGTACACCTAGTCTGGAACAATATTAACATGACACATTAATGCCAAGGATTGTTCTATGGACTTGATGCTTCATAATGTGCCAAATAAAAACGTTACCCAAACATTAATACCACCTTCTTCGCTTTGTATGCGGTCAACTGTACAATCAAGTGCACAGGGAGTGTTCTATTGGAAAGAAAACATGATTTATATCCGAATAGATGTTTTTCTTCCTTTCCTCTATGGTCCAATGTCGATACTCCATTACACATTGTCAATGTTATGGATGACATTCTGTCAGTGCAGAGAGGCGATTCAGATACCTACTGCATAAACATATACACAGCAATGTACTCAGCACTGTGTGTTGCAAGATATCATTTGAGTCTTCACTGCTGTGGCTGCTATATATATTTATAAAATTACTTCGGCAAGGAATATTTTCTTATTTATAAACTTATTCACAATTGACAGGCGTAGAAATATTCTGCATTCCTTTTATAGCCACTAACTTTGAGAGCTTTCTTCGAATGCATTATGCTCACAGAAAATCTCATAATTTACTTGTTTCATGCTATTTATTTTCTAGTGATTACATATGATCAAATGTTTCCATTATTCTCATGTCTCTCTATTATACTTAATTGAGTTTATGTTAGTTGTTCTAGAAATGTATTCTGTTCGTGTTAGCCGAGTGGTTATGGTCGGCAATTCGTAGACTACATTATCGAATTTCGAGTTTGAAACCTAATACCACTAAAGAACTGAAGTGTAGAGGAGCTAATGCATACTAAATCTGCCAAGGCTTGATGTTCTACATTTCCCGTGATGTAAAAGTTTTGTTGCTGGAGATGGAAGATTCAGATATCGATCTCTTCACTTGACCATGGTTCAAAATTACGAGGCAACTCCCATATCACTCGTATAGCTTCAGATTGTGATGTAAATTGAAATCAGTCAATACTTACCTAGGAAAATATTCACTGTAGATCAATCTTTTAAGACAGATATATACTTTCTTATTTAAAATAGTCACTCGTGCTTTGTTCAACATTTTGTGTTGTTTATCCGACAGTTGAATGAAAACTTGGCAATCAAATGAAATTAAGTTTTTACTTTTGCAAGGAAGAGGTAAAATTGAACAGGGACACTAGTTTATGGCAATTAATTCGCAATGAAAAAAACAACAACAGAAAGGATCCCTCTTATAGATCTATAATGAACGGTTATTTCAGTTAATATAAACTTCGCTGCCAAAATAACCCATATATTATGTTTAAAAATAGTTTTCCTACATATATTTCGCATCTTCATATGAAAACCGTATGTATTGGTACAGCATAGTATAGTCATAGATTTTTAAAGTGATCTAATTTTGTCTATTTGTATTTTTTTTATACATTTTTTGTGTGCATAATATGGGCAACATAATACAGTACACCTGTAACCTGAAAAGCTTTTCGTCCTACTTTTCTTCTTACTTATTAATTGAAAGAGACAAATAAACTTTTCCAATGCTGTAATTTTTCGTGTTTGGCTACCTTTTCGTAGGTATACCAATTTGTAAAAAACTTTATGCATGAAGCTTACAATAATATCTAGGTTAGAATATTGATCACACATAATATTGGACCATCGGACCATTCCAGAAATCTTACTTAAGGTTTTTTAGAATATTAGTGTTGCTTTTAATTTGAGATGTGACTCTAATACATATGCTATTTCTGTTGAAATCAAAATGTTCATTCCTTGAGGGGGGGGGAGGTGGAAAACCACGAGCTGAATCAAGTTATCAAAGCAAAAGTACTTTTGGTGGACAAGTTTTGATTTCATATATCTTTATCAGATGTTGAGTTGTCAATAATATCTCCTAATAGTGAACAAATCCATTTACACGAAAAGCCTTTTAAAAAAAGTTGATACAATAAAAAGAAAAATCTGAGTCAATTTCCCTGTAGAAAAGACACAAAATGGATTTTTCCTTTTCTTATAATAAGTGTAAAAGGATTGAAATTCGAAGAATTCGATTCAAACTTCATATGAAAAAGTTTAAAACTAAAAGTAAACGAAAAAGAATATTTTTCTGCATTAGAATATTCACATATTAAAAATACTCTGATTTAATTTTTTTTTGAAAACATCACAAGCATTTGTAATCATTCTTGCATGTTGCATGTAAGAATTTAATAATTTTTACTGTAAAAATGTACCGCATCTGTTTTCCAAAAATACATGGCATTTCTTGAAAATACTTTTTATTCACTTGACAGTGGTTTCCTAAGTCTCTAAAGATAAGAAATGTGTTCTTGTATACGTTCAGTTCGTCAACAGAAGGACATCTAACCACAAACATTCATAGGAGAACTTTTTAGAGCAAATATTGCATTGATTCCGAGAAAAATCCTTTTTAAATCCAGGAAATCCAACTAAAAATATTTTGATTTATTAACTTAGTCTGAATTGTGTGTTCTAAAAATTGTAGAATTTATCGTTTCACTGATTTAAAACAGCTTTTAACACTTTTTAATGATATTTACTAAGAAGAATATTAGTGCAATGTTCTTTATCAATATTCATATAATTCTCACCATTTATTTATTTACATGTTCTCCAAACACTTTGTTCAGTCTTTACTTTTACATAAGCACTATTTTTTAGAAAATTTTAAAAAGTAATTTGAAATTTTGATTACTTAAACTTAGACTCTAATATGCTTCTAATTTAGTTTTAAGTTAATCCTATTACTTTCTAATAATTTT
>BMAO01003179.1:0-18941 GCA_019973975.1 Trichonephila clavata | reverse complement strand
ATAACACTGAGACTTCGACATTTATATAAGTGGCGTTCGAGATCTGATTCCAATACAAAGACAGAGACGGATTAAGTTATTTGGAGGACCCTGGCGGTAAAAGGTTTGAGGCCCATGAATTCAAGAGTAATAAACTAAAATAGTGAAAAGGTTCGTTAAACTTAAAATCTCGTAATAAAATGTATAGCTATATTAAAACTCAATTGCTCAAGATAAAAAAATTGGAAATTAAAACTTGGAATTTCGGATAATATGTCAACTGGCTACATGTGATGACCGTCGTCCTTATATAGGCCTAGTCGATTTGTGCAATTGTAAATCATACACATTTATTTGTTTGGGGTTTGTACGAGTATTTGACAACGTATGCTACGCACTGTTTACTTTTATGCGTCATAGTTGGGGCCTACATTTGTGCAGAGGCTCAGGGTCTACTTTTGCGAAAGGGCCCCAAGAAGTCTAAAGACATCCCTGCTTACTGTACTAAATATAAAGATGTATAAATGTGCTGTGTGTGAAGCCTTCTGTGCGTATAAATTGTACAAATCTTGTGGTAAGAATTGCTCAAGTTTAGGGCCCCTGGCGGCCATCCAGCCGCTTAATCCACCTCTGCACAAAGGCCTTAATTTATCAGACTCTAACTAGGTCTGGGCCTATAGTATTTGTATCTCGTGAAGAAAGATTACCAAAGAAATTCAAAATTGAAAGATTTGCTAGATTTCTAAGCAAAACGATGTTTGATATCAGTGGCGTAATGTACGCTCCCGCAACGTGTGTGTGTGGGGGGGGGGGAAGCCCGGTGTGTTACGGTTTTGCAATTCTTTGTAAGATATGGCTTGGGGCCCAAAATCTGATCTTGCATGGAGGCCCTAATATTCTACGTAACGCCATTGTTAACTCGTAAATTTTTTTCATCAGATTATTTTCCCAAAACTCAATAAATGTTTTGTTTTTCAAAAAATTTAAAATTTTGCAATAAATTTCATTAAGTTCTTATGAATGTTTTTGTTTCATTGATTTTTATTAGATACATGAATATTTAGATCTATATAAATAAAATGTACTGTAATAAACTTAATTTTGGTGAAATATGTTTGTTTTTTTACTATATCCTTTAACACGAAAAAATATTTCATTTCCAAAATAATCAGTTTCGTGTTAAACAATTTTCACCGTATTCGGAAATATACGTATTTTTTTTTTAAAAAAAAGATTAAAAAACAAAAATATTAACAGCTAAACTAGTTTCATGAAAAATTTTATATTATTATTATCATTCGAACTAGATGATGATTTAAAAAAAATGACGGGGTAATCTTTCAAATTAACTTTGATTTTACTCGCAAATTTTTTCTCATTTGTGTTCAATGGAACAAAAATACAACTTCAAATTGTTTTCTCGGAAGACCACACCTCTAAGCGGATACTATTGAACCACTTTGACCAGATGTCTGCAATATATGTCAAAAGTAAATTAGCCCCTTTTCAGAGGAAAAGGCAGTCAGACTCTCTGTCTCCGCTTTTTATCTCTAGAATCTTGCGCACCCTTACTTTAAGGTTTTGGTGATTTAACATCTCTGACAGAATTACTAGCCATTGTAACTCATTTGGAATTGTCCAATTAATATTATACGCATGTTGCTGCAATGACATAAAATCCTTTAGCTAAAAAAATGTTTTTTTTTTCTTCTTCTTTTTGAATATAGAAACAATTATGAAGATTATAAATGTTAAGCTTTGGGTACATAGTGATCTCAATAAGGAAATTTTTCAATAAAATTTGTTACACCACCCTTTATACTGCACAAACCATTGTCTTTTTCAAATGGTTTTGGATCATATCTACTGTATTAAAAAGTGTTGTGTAACTAATATTGCTGACAGTCTTAGAAAAAGCAGAGTGCTTTTAAAAATAAATAAAATTTTAACTTGTTGCATTTCCCGTCATATAAATATTTTTTTCCAATTAATTGCATAACCCAATCTCTAATGCTGTAGAAAGTCTTTCACAACTGTTATACAATTAAAATGCATGTCACCACAGCAAGAAATCCCATCTAGTACTTTTTGAGATCAAAAAGTCAGACTTTCTAAGATGCAAGAATATTTGCTTCATATATTTTGGTTGATATACAGAACACATAAAAAGCAACCTGAAAAATTACAACTATTTAAAGTATTTATGAAACAAATGCAGTATTTAAAAAAATGGTTTATTACTGGACAAAAAAATAGCAAATTCTTATTAATATATCTATCCAATAAAAAAGACAATCACATTATATCATTACTTTCACCGTCATTTTCCACATTGCCCATGAAATATGGTGTATGGATGCAAAACCTCTGTTTCTAAATAGGTAAGGTAAATTTCTCAAGGTCTATTCCTTATAACTAATAACAAAAATAATATCGCAAAGATGAATAATTTATTATTAAGAATTATTTATACGTGTTAAAACATATTACTTTGGTATACACTTTTGCTTGTATAGATAGCAAGCATTAATATCCCTGATCCAATATATTTATTAATATTAGTGAGTGAGTTAGTGAATTTTAACGTCCCACTGTTCAGCTACACGAGGACTTTTGGGGACGGTCCGCGTAATTTTGAACCATGGTCAAGTGACGCGGACGACACCTGAGCTGACATTCCTCCCTCCTAACTAACTCACCACACCAACGGGAGGACGTTTGAGCTCTCGACAGATTTTACGCGCATCGTATCCTTACATGGCGGGTCTTCAGTGGTACTAGGATCGAACTCATGACATGCTAGCCACGATCCGATGCCTTGACCACTTGGCTACCGCGGCCACTATTTAATATTAGACACTTACCTGCAATAGAAGTGTACGGGTATTTTCTAAATTCGTTTGTTCCAAAAGTATGAATCAATTTTCTTTACCAAAAATTTTATTAATAAAGTATGATATAAAGGCACCGTAATACATTTTATTAGACTGCATCAGATGAATAATATACGAAACATGTAAATCTTATTCTTCATAAAATAAAATATACTCTGTTTTTTGGAAAAAGCTCTATTATCTTAGAAAATATTATAAAAACTACGGATGAAAAAAAAAAAAAAAACTCCTCACATATGAAAATATAATATACCGAAATGTTTATGTGCTATTCATCCATAATTAGCAAATTTGTTTCTCTTGTGTAATTTTATTATAATAAATCGCAACCTATGCAACAATACTCAATTATCTCTAAAAGCATTTTTTGTACTTTCTCTGAAACATACAGCTTATTTCTTTTGAAATTATGAATAATTTTCTACCATCTGTCTTAAATTTTTCTTTTGATATATTCGGAAATATACCTGTTTTTAGAAACTTATCTAAAAAGAAAGAAAGAAAAACTCATTAAAAACAAAAATATTAACAGCTAAGGTATGTGTGAGCTATTTTCATGAAAAATTTTATATCATTGTATTTGTTTGAATTTCCTGTGTCTGTACTTTATAATTTTTAGCATTTTTGATAGTTATTCCTTCGAGCAAAATAGTATTGTGCATATCTCATTACTAGGTACTATTTGAATTATTTAGTAGTTCCATTTTTCGAATAATTTAATACTTGCTAGTGTTTCAAATCTCGAACATTAACAATACGTTAAATAACTAATTGCATTTTTATTAAAAAAGTTTTCCGTGCAATTATAAGTAAAAAAATATAGTGATATATTTTCAAATAAATTTACTCAACATTTATCACAAGTAAAAATGTTTTCATTGCAATAATGTTACACATTAATTTTATAGCAAAGATTCAAGCACATTTTTTTTCTTCTTCGTTATTCAATTTTATGCGAACGCAAGGAAAATATGAAGAAATACTTTTCAAATTATACTATGTAGATTTTATACAGAACTTTTTTGATTGAATTCCTTTGTAATTACAAGCTTATTTCGAATAATATTTGATTCAAATTATTTTATGATGGATCTGATTTTAAATGTGATATCACTATATTTAAAATATTTATAATGTGTAAGAAATTTTTTATCTTCAATCATTTTGGTGAATAATTAAATGACGAAGCAAATATTGATGTCTTCAGTACAAATATAAATCTGTATTTAACAACTAACACATATAGAATGGCAGAAGTGTTTATGGAAGGTTTCGCTTTTACACAACATTTTTCTCATTGTGTCAAACTTACAAAACTGCTTTTTCTAAAACCTTTACATGAAGACCACTCCCTCGAAACATCTGGAACCGTACGTATCCCAAAATCAGGGATTGTCAGCAAATAATTCATTGCTGAAAGATAACCAAATAACTGAACTGCTTCCACAGCTGTATCTTGAAAGTTCAACGTACTTTTATGATTTTGGCGATTTAGTTTTGAGTTTGACGTGTAAAAATATTTATCCATTATATCTCATTTAGAATAATCCAATTATTATTAATCGTACATTGCTGCAATGAAAATAACATCAATTAACTAAACATATATACGTAAAAATAAATATATTTTAATCCTCGAAACGATTTGTTAATGTTTGTATTTTGCGCATATAATTGCCTCAAGCATTTTTCTTTTCTTCCCGAAATTTATTAAGGTGATATGGTACACTAAAAATCATTAAACTGTCGAAATTTTTTTTATTGGCTTATTTGATACCCCGAATCTTTATAAATATGCCTGCAAGATTTCAAAGCTTTACCTGCATTTTTCATAAAATAATGGAGCAATGTTTGACGCTAAACAGCAACTACCCCGCCTACATTTCAGATTATCTGCTAGAAAAGAGCCTGATAAAAAATGAATTAATTATTTTTCTAATACGCTTCAATGAGATTGACATTATACAAGCAGTAATAAATCATTTTAAGAAAGAATTGTGCAATTCATGCAAAAATTCTAGTTTGTGAATTATTTACTGGGAAGATCAAATGGATTTGGTCAAGATTTAAAAGGTGTGCGTGCTTTTTATGATATTATTATGAATGAAATTAAAATTTCAAAACGGATACTCCCAAAGCACAAATACTAAATCTCATTTTGATAACTCGGGTAATTAAAAATCTAATTCGCAAAAATAGAAAAACTCCCCCATTTTTATATATTTGTTTTTGGTGATATATATATATCCCATGTGTGCGAGATTCAACACTTTTATTAAAATATTTTAAGATATTTATTTAAACAAATGCACATATACAGTTCTTAGATTTTGATGTATTTTATCTATAAATTATTTGATTTTGCTTTTATTCGTGTACAATATTTAACATGCGAAGGCTTTTAAAATAATGGAAATAAAAAATAAAGGCATAAACATCTTTTGTACATGTAGTGCATTAGTGTGTATTTTTTTTAATAATTATTAAGATAAAGTTTTATGAAATATTGATCTTTCATTCGTTTTTTTCTATATATTTATTACGGCAGTATACTGTTTAATTGTTCTACAATTGTACAATTTTTTTATGGTAAGTAGTTTTAAATAAGCTAATTAACATTTCATAAAAGTTTCAGACTATTCGATGAATATTATATCATGCTATTCATGGAATGAAAACTTCAAACTCATATTTCTCCATGTTGAATTTTTGTACATATACTGTTATTCAAAACCCTAAGGCCTTTTTGGTAATTGAAGTATGGGTTTGAAATTTTTTATACATGTTCTGAAATGTATGTTTTGTAAAACTGTGCATAGGATTAGCTCTAACATGTGTGTGTTTAGTACTTTTTCTAAAAAATTTCAAAATCAAATTGTTTTTTTTGGGAATTTTTGGAAGTTTAACTATAAAAAAATTAATAAAAAATTAAAGAGCAGCAGCAGAAAAAAAACCCATGCACAGTTTTATGTAGTATAAGACACTTGGAAAAAAATTTTTGAAAATATTTAAAAAGCCTTAGGGATTTAAAAAATGCTTAAAAAAGTAAAAAAATTTAAATTTTACAAACATTTTGCAATGGAATTATTTTATTAAATAGTAACCTTTATAAAATGCAATTAAAACCAAATATTAAAAGTAAAAAAAAATTGTGAAGATGGTACCATATCGTCTTAAGAGTGTATAGTTAACAGTATTTAAAATTGAATGATTAGATCTTGAAGCAACACAGGTTCCTAATTTCATGGTATTCAATGGTTATTTTATGCGTTGTTTTTTATTATTAATTATTAAAAGCTTTTATTTAACTTACAATGTATGTATGTATGTATGTATGTATGTATGTAATTTGTTCGGGTGGAATCTTGCAACACAATTTTGAAGCTGATATCTTCCTCCCATTGAGCTGAAATTTTGTATACACGTTTAGTTTGGATGACAATGCATGTTTTGACCATTTATATTCCGATATTGCAATTAATTAAAAAGATATTAATTAAAAACGTTAAACTAGTTTTGGGCGAAAACTTGGATATATCTGCATTGTTGTAATAATTTTATTGTTACAACAATGACAAAAGTTGGCGTCGAAAATCGGTTTTCAGCCAAACTGGAATTTCATAACGTTGCGCTATTGACTGTATTTATTAACTTTGTCTAAAAAATAATTTCATTTCTACAACGTAAAAATAATCTAATTTCTACTACGTATGCAATTTTTTTACAAATTTCTAGCTATTCTCTTGGATTTAAATTCAAAACAAAAAATTTTTTCAAGTAGATTGGTACATTGTATACCTTTCTCAAAGCTGTCAAGTTAAACTGAGTTGGAGTATTGTGGAAATTCTTAAAAAATTTATCTAACTTTAATCTATGAAACTCAGACAAAAAATAATTACAGAATCGGAAAGATCATTTTTTTAATGTATCTTACCCATCAAAAAGGAATCCGCTAGGAAAACAATAAGAGAAAAATATTATCTAGAAATGCAATATAATTTCAATTTAAAAAAATAATTTTACAATAAAATGAAGTAATTTTTTAAAGAAATTTTCTAATTTTAAGCCTACGAGTAATTTAAATATACCTCATTTTATCACCAGTAATCTAAACACACACTACGACATGTGTCCTTAAATTTAATTACAAATAGAATCTGTTAATTTTATTTGAATTTAATTATTGATTTTTTCAAAATCAAGTTTCTAAAGATGATCTGAGCAATTAAAAAAAATAGATTCTTACGTAGAAGATATTCAATGTGCAGCAAAAAATTATCATTATTTGATAAAACTTTCTTTTTTGATTACAAAATGTGTTTTGAGTCTTAAGCATTTTATTGATTAATACAAATATTTAAATGCCTTTTGAAGTTTTTTAATAAACAACTAAAATTTTCTTCTAATATGTTAGAGAAATACATCCCTTATCTTCAAAATATTTCAAATAAATAATATATTCTTTAAGTTTTTCAAAAATAGTCAAAATTTTAATTAAACATTTAATAACTTTGTCATTTATGAAGATAATCTCACAAAACCTTTTTTTTTTCGTGTGTAGAACAATGTTAGCCAAAAAATCTGCATGAAAATTGAAAAAATTGCTTAAAAATTACGGATTTAAAAAAATTGTGTTTTTAGTCTAATACCCCATTTTGCGAGAATTAATTCAGCTAAACCAGGGATGGCGAACCAGCGTTCAATGGCTGAACCAGGGAACAGGTTGAGAAACCTGTCCAGCGATAACTAAAAAGTAAAAAATAAATTAAATGTAAAAAAACTTTTTTAAGAACAAGCTTTTATTTAAACGCGCTAAAAAGAATAAAATAAACTTTTCCTTTAAAACTTTTTTTACTATCAACTTATAACGTCATTACACAATTTATATGATATAAAAGCTTGTCGAGAGATTTACCTGTGTAGATAAACAAGTAAAATAAATAACTTGACCTGATTGATTTTGGTTTTTAAAAATTCAAACTAAGTAAATATGAGTACTTAAATATTGCGACAAGCTTTTATATCATATAAATTGTGTAATGACGTTATAAGTTGATAGTAAAAAAGTTTTAAAGGAAAAGTTTATTTTATTCTTTTTAGCGCGTTTAAATAAAAGCTTGTTCTTAAAAAAGTTTTTTTACATTTAATTTATATAATTGAGCATATTTAATAAATATCTTTTTATTTTATTGTTAATTGAAGAATTTAATTTAATGATTAGGAAGCCAAAAGTACCGAGAAACTTCGGATATTTATCGAAAAAATTCTAACAAATAATTAATTTTATTGTTGCAATGAACATAAAATCATTTCGCTAAAACAATTTTTTTTCTCCCCTTCTTTCTTTTTAAACCTAGAAACGATTTATAAAGGTCTATATTTTGTTTTTATAAATGTTAAGCTTAGGGTACATAGTGATCTCAGTAAGGAAGTTTTTAATTTGTTTTTTTAGCCCAAATCTTATCAGGTATATATATATGCTGACAATGTTTTAAATTGATCGATTGGGTCATGGAGCAACACAGGTTTCTAATTTCATAGTATTCAATTGTTATTTTATGCATTTTTTATACTAAGCAAATTTTTTAAACATTTCTTTATTTTATTGCTGATCAATAAACTGAATCCAATAGTTAGATATTAAAAAAAAACCCCGAAACTTCGGAGATATTTATCGGAAAATTTATAATAAATAAGGTGGTGTTTGAATTCTTTTTTATAATCACCAGATAAATCTTTCTAATATGAGATTGTTGTGATCGTTCCTGAGTTTCTCTCAATTTACTATCAAGCAAATTTTGTCTTGTTACACGCATCCGACCCTGTTTTGTATTTCGTTTTACATGTTTCATTACTGAAATTAATAAATGCATTTCTTTCATTCATCTCACAATAATTGAAATATATCATTAGAATACTAAAGTATATTATTGCGAATCTTTTATTTTGCAGCAATATCTTCTTACATTTCAAATAAAACCCTTCCAAGATTAATAGTTCGACGGAATTTCACCATTTTACTAAAATAAAATATTAGTATAATAATATAAAATTATTTTAATACATTTTCTTAAAAATCAGAACGATGTGATTGTCAAAAAGATCACCAAAGAAAAATAGAAGTCTTTATGCAAGTTTTGAATAAGTAATAGTAGCAATTGAGACAGACATTAACAAACTTTTTTACGAGGTTCAATAAAAAGCTATCTTTCTATTTTAATGCGACTGATTTAATCTATCGATGTAAGATCGCTATTTGTTACGTGAAGGCTCAATTCATCAATTAGCTGAAAGTTTTATATATTTCTGAAAGTCTTCAAAAGTTAGCACATCTGGAAATTTTTTTAAATAGTAATACAAAAGTATAAATCGCGAAAATATTGAAGTTTTAATAGTATTTAAAAAAAATTAATATTTGTTAAGCTGAGTATCAAGCATTACAAAAATAACTAGCAAAACGAAGAACTAAGATATATTTTTATCTGAAAACCCTCTTAGGATTCTAGTATAACTTATGTGGTTGAAGGAAACGATTTTGATGAACTTAGCTAGAACAGAATCATTTATTATGGAAAGTAGCAAAGAAATAATTGACTTACATAATATTTCTAGGATTTCAAAACTGAATGAATACTTTATACCTTTTAAAAAAAAAGAAATACAGTTTCCTAATTTTCTTTACAAAACATGTACTGTTAAACGTTTTTTTTTCTTCTTAAATGTATTTATGTTGCATGTAAATGTTAAAATTTTAATATAAATAACTATGCAGCTAATGATTGTTTACTTATGGAACTTGTAAAAATTATGAAAAATCAACTATACAAGGTTTTTCGATTTAAGAAAAATTTATTACTTGTACCGCTTTGACATAAGATGGAATGCACCACACTTTAAGCTACTTTACTGCACAAACCATTGTATTTTTCAAATGGTTTTGGATTATACCTACTGTATTAAAAAGTGTTGTGTAACTAATATTGTTGACAGTCTTAAAAAAAGTAGACAATTGATTCCTTTTAAAACTAAATAAAATATTAACTTGTATTGCATTTCCCATCATATAAATATTACTTACTATATATATATATAATTAATTACATTACACAATCTTTAATGCTTTAGAAAGTCTTTCACAATTGTGATGCAATTATAATGTATATGTCACCACAGCTGAAAATTCCATCTAGCACTTTTTAAGTTCAAAAAGTCATTCAAGACTTTCAGAGATGTAAGAATATTTACTTCATTCATCTGGTTGATACACAGAACACATATAAAGCAACCTGAAAAACTATAACTATTTAAAGTATTTATAAAACAAATAGTATATCAAAAACTGGTCCATTACTGGACAAAAAAATAAATAAATCCTTATTAGTACATCTATACCATAAAAAAGACAATCACATTATATCATTACTTTCAGTACCACTTTCCTCATCACCCATGAAATGTAACATATGGATGAAATACCCGTTTCTATATAGGCAAGGCAGATTTTCAAGCTCTATTCCTGTATAACAAACAGCACAAATATTATCAAAATGATGAATAATTTATTATTAAGAATTATTTACACATAAGTTAAAACATATTACTTACTTTAGTATATAGTTTTGCTTGTATTGATAGCAAGCATTAACATCACCCGATTCTATATATTTTATATTAAACACTTACCTGCAAAAAGTATACATGTAATTTCTAAATTCGTATGTTCCAAAAGTATAAATCAATTTTTCTGCCTAAAATTTTATTAAGAATTAATGATATAAAAAATTATCATATTCCCATCACTTTCCAAAATTTGTGTGGTAACATTCAAATGCAATGGAATCTCTATCCTGCATGATTTTTAAATTATATACTTCTAATATACTGTCATAAAGCCATTTGTGACAAAAATTTGGTCATTTTTGATAATTACTTACCTCCTCATCTGATATAAAAATATACAACAACTTTACCCCATAAAAACATAGCTAAATGTCTTGGAAAACATAAAACAACTCCACTACAAGCATATATCAGGTGTTAAAGATACAGTTAAGTTTTTATTTTGCAAATAGCTTTTGAATTGAGTAATGCTGACTTGCCTGAGCTTGAATGTTTTCTTTCTTGACAACTAAAAAAAGAACATTTCAGAGCTTTCCTTTTTATATCCCCAATAGTTGGCTTAAATATTTACTGCTAGTTTAAATGCTGATTGGGAGGTAGGTACAAGAGGACCAGGTAAATAATTCTTTAGTAATTACTTTTTACCTTTCTTTTACTGAATTGCATGTTGAGACAATTGTTCCTGAACTATTTTACCTTGCAATAAACAATTTAATACTACAAGTAGAAGTTCAGTCTCCTGGTTTTTCTTATGCCATTACATATTTCTTTGGCGGAAGACCCCATACCACACTTTCTATCTGAGATATGGAAAGAAGTATATTCAACATTTTCAACAACATGGAATCTCTCAAACAATTTAAGAATGAACTTAATATGTTTACATGGTGCATGATTATCTGAGCATTCACATGTATACCAAGCCGAACATGATAATTTTACACACCTGTAATGGCATTGATCACACACACACACATAGCCTCTTTCTGAAATGCTACCATAATCTTTTTAACAACATAAAATACATCTCCATTAGTCCACGATTTTACAAACCAAGAATTTGTTGCCTGGTCATAAATATCTGTCAGGAATCTTCAATTCATTTTGAAATGGAAATAGGTTGTGAGGATATAAACTGGGGAGAGTACCATTTAAAATTCTATAATGTGCTAAATATGTGTCATGCTGTATTTTCAACAAACTATCTGCTTGACAGTTAAATTTTCATTTTAAAATAATTGGACATTCATGTATTGTGAATATAGATTAACAATATATATTTTTATCAGTATTGGCATGCAGAAGTAGATGATGTGACTTATACTATTAGTAGGCTGAATTACAATAATTATCATCAAAATATTTATTGAAAGCAGGCTTTTTATCAGTCGATGCAATTTTAAAATTTTCCATTATTTGTTTACATCTGATTGAACTTATTCCTTCCAAATGAGATACTAGAGAAATTTCCCTTCGCATTTCAAAATTGGAAAACAAGATCATTTAATCATTTCTTCCAAGTGCATTGAAGGCGTAATGCAATTAATTTTTAACTGGGCACCCTTTCTCTCAGAATGTTGAACCACAATACATATTTCCTGTATTTAATTTATTAGTAATAACATGAGCAACAGAGTAAAGCATTCCTTATTAGTCAAGTACAATTAAACTTCTATTAACCGAATACATATTCTAATACCGATTTTTCAATACCCATTTCAAGATTAGCTTTAATGAACTCTATACAAGTTTTATAAACCAGTTGAAATGCTTGATTATGCTTTGAAAAATATATTATACTGATCCCTTAATAGTCTTTATAAAGAGTGATTCTACCAAGATATTACATTAATAATTGGAATATAGAATCTTTGATATTTCTATACAACTAGTTTTTCTTTTATATGTCTAGGAAGCTTCACATGTTAGCAAATGTGTTAAATATCTAAATCTACAATTTCACTCATGATATGGAAAAGGTTAAGGGAAAGTTAAATCTCAACATATTGTGTAGATCTTTACATGTGATTCGTATAAAATTTTTTGCAATAGATAATACATTTCAATAATGATTTTTTTCTTACTTTAATTAAATAAATGTATTTTCTTATATATATATTAAGAATAGTGTTATTACCTTTGGTAGGATCCTAGCAGGGCACCCTTCTTTTACAAGAACACCTGCAGAAAATTTATATTTTCTATTATTATTCTCACAATCATTTAAAAATTTAGCCAAACAATTTACCTCATATATTTACGTTAATTTTTCATAACAATCAATAGAACTTTCGATTTAACGACAAGAAAAAGTTTTACACTCACGAGATCCGCCAAGGGGGCAATCACCCAGCAGGAACTAAAAAAATAATGAATCTACTACAATGGTAAATACCTGGAAATTTTAAAACGTATTATTAAAACATTATAAATAATCAAAGCCTAAAATTTTTACATTCACGTGATCGGAGAATCGAGCTTTTACACGGCAGAAGCTAGAAAGTCGATGAACGGAAAATGTTAATTACATCAAATCAAAGCACAAAATAAAATAAAAATACAATATAAAAAGGGTAAAATAATAATAATTCAAAATTATGAATCAAAGTTTTTAGTTGTTCACATAAGTTAGAAATTCCATAAATCAGCAAATATGTTAAAATGATGGAAAACTTAACAGGAAATTGATACAATATAAAAACTGCAAAAAAATGTAACGATCAAACATTATAATGGACTCGATACACCTGACGTCATAATCACGTGATGATATACAAAACAAATAGCCACGTGTTTGATTAGACTGAGTATTTTGGCGGAATTTTCGTATTTACATCTACTATCAAAAACAAATGAAAGAAGTTGTTACAAAAGAAATTTCGACTGAAATGTGTGTACTTTTTAATTATTTCATTTTCAATATTTTTTTTTGTTATCAAATACGCTGACGATTTTTAAAGTTTTAAAAAGAGTCTGAAATATTTTCTGAGCATTTCGAATTCGAAGAATTTTAATTTTGCAAACATACACAGATCAGGGTACCACTTCTGTGATCTATTCTGAATGCTCTGTATTTGTTAAGTATGTAGTTGATTACCTACGTTTTTTTTTTTTTCAATTCCTACTATTAGTTCACACTTTCTCAATATTTATTTGTTGTTCAAATTTTCAATCGTTAGTAAACTACATTTTAAAGCGCTCGATTGAGCTAAAATTTTATATACATGATTATTTTGGTTGACAATACAGAATTTAATTAATAAAAATTAATTGATTAAAACTAATTATTCTAATAATTATAAATACATCCATGTTGGCATCATTTTTGGCGACATAGTGACCATTTTGGCGACTTGTGTCCAAAATTAAAAAGGTTTTTCTCACATTTTAAAACATTCAGTTGAACTGAAATTTGAAACACATTTGTTTTGGATAGCAATGCAATACTTTAATGATAATAAATAAAAATTAATTGTCACTTAATGTTGTGATTTTTCATATGTAAACACATATTTATATTAACTATAATTATTTGATAAAAAGTAACTATAAAATAATTTTTCTTACCTAAGAAGGAATTGACTTATTTTTTTTATAATACTTGTTTTTGTTATTTTAAGATTATTTTCGACAATTTTACAAGCACTACAGACAAAAATTTGAAACTGAACTGTCTTAATAACGAAATTTGTTCTGTTTTATTTTATTGGAATAAAATCTCACTCTTAAATTTTGCCATCCATTTAGTAGCAATACAAAATACTTTAATTTATAGAAATATCATCATAACTTTGTTCATTTTATTTTCTAACTGTGTATATAATGTTAATATATATCTATGCATTTTCTATGTTGCAGTCATTTGAAATTTTATTGTACTGTATGTTGATAAATGTGTCGACTTCAAAGCATTTCAATTTTGCAGACACGAAAAAACAAACCAGGGTTCTACTTCTGGGACCTGTTCTGATTTTCTAACTGATGAATAAGTATGCAGTTGAACTCACCTACATTTTTTTTTCTTTTTTCTCTTTATATAACTATTTTCACTAATTTAACAAGCATGATAGATAAGATTTTGAAACTGAACTGGCTCAGCAAAGTCATTGTTTTGTAATTTTCAGAACAATACACTTACAAATACAAGTAAATTAATGAAGTCCATATGTACTTTAAAAAATATGCATCCATAAATGTATAATGCTGTATGGTGAAGAACATACAATATATTTTAATAATTTGTGAGATTCATATTCCACTATTTTTCCAGAAATCAGGGAATAAATCAGTTCGATACTGAAGAGCTAGATCATATAGAAATTGAGAAGCATGTATCTATCTATATTCTTAAAATACTGATTGCATTAACTTTTCCTAATATTAAAAAACAATTGCGATATAAAAGAAAATTTCTAATTATCAATTTTACTATACTACAACTGACATTTCAAATTTCACGTTATTTTTATTTTACATTTTTATAAGCTTTAAATTCATGAGTAGTTACATATACATGCATAATTATGTAATTTTTTTTTAAAAAAATTCTTTTAATACAGGGATAGCAAATGTTACATTCTGATTAAGTCCAGCACTTTCCATTCCTTCCTAGATAAACTTGCCTTTCACAAAACAGAATAGAAGCAGAAGAATATTGTACAGAAAAATAAATGCATTGCAAATAACATTAAGTGATTTGCATATGAAAACCTTAACAGAGGGTTTCATTGCAAGAGATTTTTTAGTGTATTCAATGTTTTAAATATTGAAAATACCTTAATGTCCCCCAAAATAATATTTTGCAAGTGATTGATATGTTTTTGGTAAAATTAAGGACAGGTGTGTCCAACACACACACAATAGAACATATGTTTAGTTAATCTAAATTTTACACTTCTTCACAGTAGTTAACAGAGATACTTCAGTATTTAATTATCTACAAAATTAGGATGCAAAAATCTGATATGTAACCATACATGTTGTATCAAAAACAGGTATACATACATATAAATCAAAAACTTGTTGTTTTTAATAATTTTAGAATATTACAGGGAAAAAGAAACATTTTTGAGAACCATTCACTATAGAAATGGAAAAATATTTTAATTTACTACAGCTTCTTTAATGTTTATACTTGATGATTAATCAAGTACCATTTTAAAACATTAGAAGTCAAAATTATAATTTACCATTTGTAAAATTACATGTAAAAAAATTATGTAACATTTTGAAAGTCCTTACTCGCTGTGCTATTTTAGGTAAAAGATATGATTGATCGAGAATTGATTTCCAAATATAATAAATTAAGGAATTAAAAATTTTAATTAAAATCTGTGTATAATAGAATATGTTTATGTCCATTTATGGAATAAAAAATTCCTGCTCACTCTTACATGATCAAAATAAAAAAGTCATTTTTGAATCCCTAATTCTTTTACAAAATAAATAATTGAATAATTGTAATATATTTGTGTGGTATCTATTAGCACAACATTTGTTTTTCAGAGTTTGACTGTGGTATAAACCTATCACACACTTGTACAATTTTTTTTACTATGTATTACAAATAAGCATTTATAGGTATTTGCACAATTTGTAGAAGATTTATCATTATTGATTAGATTTGTGCTTTATATCGATTTATTTTTACATAAATATAAGTCTAAAAGACTCTTGAATATTGATATTATCCTGCTTATAAGTCCTGAATAAATTTTTCGCATTGAGTTACTTACAAATATTGACCCAAGAAGAGTACTTGGATCAATTATATATTTGAGAATTAGGATCATGAAACCAAATCTGGCTTTATGTATAGACATTTGATTCTGTGGGATGTTGTTGCATTATACAGCCAATAACTGGAGCTGTTCCTGCTTATGTTTGAACACAGTAATACTAATAACATAATTTTTTAAAGTTCTTGATGTGTTTTTGCTTGGCAAAATTATTTGGCAGTTTAATACATAAGTTCCTAATTTTGGAATGGTATGAGTACTGATTTAGCATTTCTTTGAAAAACTTTGAAGTAATTTAATATTTTGCTCAAGAATAATTTGGAAAACTGAAAAGTTTCTTGAAATTTAGGATTTTCCTTGTAAACTAATGATATAATTAGTTAATTTCTTGCTTATAAGTAGTAGAAACTTATTTTGATTAGAATGGAACTCTGTTTATTCATGATAAACTTTGGTAACTTGTTGATGTTTAATAATGATTTTAATCTTTAATAATATAATTTGGTGGCAAGCTTCTCAATGGTATGGGCCACAAGAAAGTGTCAAAAAATTGTTTTTTAAATGTTTAGGGCATTGTGAGGCCTTAAAATAGTATGATTTATACCAATACATTGTGAAGTTTTTAAAAATATGTTATAAAATACTAATATTTAGCAATTTTAGTCTTAGTAATTATCACCTACAAATGTTTGAATTTTTTTTTATAAATTATTGTCTCCTTGGGAAAAAAATGAATTATATTAAAATATGGGGAAAATTTTAGAAATTGTTTGAAACATGCTAAATTATTTTCGTGAAAAATTTTTACATATAGGAGCATACAAAATTTTTGTTAGCTAGTTTATTTTAGTAATTACAATTATTTAACATGCATCATTTATGAACATTTAATTTTAATATTACATGATTATAATACAAGTGAAGCATGTGAAAATTTTATTTTTTTAACAAAGAAATTCATTGCAATTTAAAAAATGCATTTTTCATATTCTATTGAAAGACTATCGGTGACATTACTTCATTATGTACTCATGTGAAAATTTTTTTTCTAAGATGTATTCCAAAAGAGAATTTTTTTTGTCAGTTTCAATCTTTATTTGCATTAATATGGATACATAAAATTGAAACATTGTTATTGTATACTAATTTTTTAAACAACTGTTCCATAAAAATTCCAAAGACATAGTAAGATCTTTTGAAATATATGATGATTCTGCAATGAAATAACACATTAGCCAGCTTTGATTGTCTGGCTTTACTTAGTAATTATCATTTACAAAGGTTTGAAATTTCTTTTAGAAATTTCTCTTTAAACTGTCTTCAAAGTTTAAAAAAGAAAATACTCTTACACTATTAAGTTAAAGAAAGGAATCATATTAATACATAATTTTTAGAAATAATGATTAACTTTATTGAATTATTCTTTATTATAAATTATTTCTTATGAGTTATTGAATTGCATATAAATTATCCAATAGATGTAAACCAAACGAATATTTCCATACAATTTTTAAAATAAAACAATAATTAACATTAAAAACTTTGATATCCAAACAATAATACTAAAATGGATTTTCAAGAACAGCAAAAAGGAAACTTAATATAAATTTTAGAAAATAACAGTGAAATTCACAGGCTATTTTTTCATAATTACAAGAAGTTTATATATAAAAGAATACAATTAATGTCACAAATTTATTAATAAATACCTTTCCAAACGAATGTATGTATCCATCTGCTCTGAAACATGACACATTTTAGAATGTAAGTCGATCGGGGTTCCAGAATTGTATGCTCTCTAACAGCAAGACAATTCTTCAGGAGCAATGAAATTTTTTTATTTAAAAACAATATTTGAAATGCAGAGACAGCAAATATAATTTGCTTAATAAATTCTGAAAGGTCTTCACATCCCTCAGACACAAGTATCAGTGTCTAGAAATACAAATAAGTAATCTATTCACTAGCAGTATCTCCTCCTATTCACACATAACAGCTGAAGTATTAACTAATCATTCTGGCTCAGTAGTCAAAACAATTCTTTGTTTTGGCGAGCCACTCCCTATTAACAGCTGCACGCATTTTTCTCGGAAAAATTCGCTTACAACATAATTTGTGACAGTAATAGATTTCTCCCAATTCCAGAAGCAATTTGTTCAATAGAGCGCTGTAGAATTATTTAAATCATAATGTGGCGGGCACTTATAAAAAATAATTACTAAGCCTATAAGTATACAAAAATTCGAAGCCAAAGGATGGAAGTATAAACTAAACTTAAATCTAATACTATAAACTAAAACCACATATATTTAGTCCCTTTTCTTAAACTAAAATAGTAGAAAATATATTAAAAATATTTAAAGTACTAAAAAGAATTTAAAGATATAAAATAATAATGTTTACAAATTTGAAAGTTAGCGCGCAATCACAAGTGTCATACCATTAGCTGTTATTTGTTTACATGATAGCACGTTGTTAATCACGTGATGATGGCCACGATCGCAGCGCCCTCTAGTGATGAATCGACCCCATTCAAAGTTATAAAAATACCTAATCAATAATCTCCCCGCTAGAATTTTATATACGAACCTTTCAGCACGAGCGCTATAGCAAGAATGATTTTAGTAGGTTCAATTAAGCCAACGTATGAACTTGGCGATTTTCAAAAAAGAGGCCAAAAATATCAAAGTAACCCATCCTTGTTTGTAGA
>BMAO01003178.1:0-18855 GCA_019973975.1 Trichonephila clavata | reverse complement strand
TTACAATTACATTGAAAAAGCAACTTGCATAAATCAAATGATTTTGTAGGGCTCTAAGGAAATTTATGAGAAAGAGATGTATGTAATAAAGATTAATTTGAAAATTTCTGCAAAAAATAATGCAGAGGTGTTACAGATTATCATTAAAATATAGAAAATTTATTCTATTACCCCTTACATTAATTCATTATTCCGAAATTTTAAAAATCTCTTATATATTTGATATTCTTGTACACAGTTCGAGTGATAGAAATTCTTAACACTTTTGATATTTACAATTCCTTTTCTTAAAATCTATTTAAGCTTTGAATTTAATTAGAATTTATTTTTTGCTGTTCGCATTAAGATATGCAAAACATATAAATATATATATATATATATGTTTGTGTGTGTGTGTATATTCGTAAAAAATTGGCTATAAAATATAGTTATGTATGGAAAAAGTTCCATACAAATCGGTAATTATATTTTTATATATATAAAATTTTGTTTAAATTTCAAAAAATTAATTAAATTAAATTTTGATTTATAATATTCTTTTTCGTTTCGTATTTCTTTCTTTTTTCTGAAAAAAATTATTTTCATTTAGAGTATGAATAAAAATACAATACTCATTGCTATTTAATATCCTGCATAATTAATAATTATTATTTCATTATACTATGCTATTTTATTTTTTGTTATTCTAGGGAAAGCACAATAAGTCCTTTTCCTTCAAGTGTAATAAATATCATGTAAGAACAAAGAGAAAAAGCACATCTCTGTTCTATTTCCAGTTTCGATTAACCCCCTGAAAGAAAAAAAATTACTTAACCTCCTCCAGGTATTTTTCTTAGTCCTTTTTTCCACACATCAATCGTCTCTCGCTCCGTAACTCCGAAGAGAATGTCGGCATTTTTATTATTCTCTCTTAGTCAGCGGTTCGCTTTCGTTGTTTCCATAGCAACGTGGAAAAGGCGCGAAAGGAACGCTCGGAATGTTATATCAAGCGAAAGTTGATCCACACGCTGTAAAGACGTCAATCTTAATAAAGTTACCGCCCGTTTGCAGCCAAGTAACGAAAACAAGAAAAGACTGCAAGCGCATGCGAATTGCATATTAATTTTAACGAACTATGAAGTAAAAAGATAATGGAGCTTTTTGAAGAAACTGACTATTTGGCATTTTTGACATTCCACTGGAATTAGTGATTAGATTTATTGCAAAAAAGAACGTATTGTGGAAAAACTGCCGTGTAGAGGCACTGATGTGCAATAAGTTTAAAATCCACACACTGAGTTGGTGTGGATGTTTGGAAAGTAGGGTATTAGTTCACGTCTCACGCTCATCGCTTGACGCTTCAAAATAACGAAGCTGTTGCAAATAGTCTTTTGTTTCTTTGTAGTCAAGCACATGAATTAGTTAAATGTGGTTTGAGACTGTTCGAGTGCGCGCAATTACGTGTGTCACGGAAATTGAGTATACTCGTGACCAATTGACGAATGTACTCGTGACGAATTGGCGAGTATACTCGTGACGAATTGACGAGTATACTCGTGACGAATTGACGAGTATACTCGTGAATCACAGAGCAAAAAAAAGTATTGCTGTAAAAATATTGGATAAATATATTATTTTATAAAATTGCCAATTTTTTTTCTAATACTTATTTATTTGGTTAACATAAACATAGGTGCTGTAGAATTAAACACAGTCCTCTTATCAGATTGTAACACCCCCTCCCATCTTCTTCCTGTCAGCGACTTCCGTTGAAGTCGCTCCCTCACCGTCCTGCCTACCTAAGGGTGTAGGGGGAAACAAAACATGACCAGAAACTTCCATAATAATTATTATTTTAATATTATTCAAGCACACTAATCAACCACAAGAGGATGCCTTAGGAGTGCTATAAAGAAAGCAATAAACCCTAAGTGAACAAGTGCAAATAATCAGTTTAATTTAACCTAATCTATCTTAGACTATAAATTCCCAATCCACTAATTTAGTACAGTGGCAAACTCCGTCCTTAACTCAAGTTGTGAAAATCAATTAAATCTCACCTTAGTCACGCCGCAACAGTTTCTCCGCTCCTTCTATCTTACAATTACAAAACCCTGACTTTATGTAGACAAACTAATCTCCATCTCAGGGTTTCTTCTTGAGAGGGATGGCTGTGAATTAATGCGAATGCTAGCCCAAAGATTCTTCCAAGAGGATTAGTGTGAAGGTCGCGTAAGGATCCGTCACAAGGTGTAGGAGGAAGTGAAGGATGATTCGATGTGATAATTTCCAATTATTTATTTAATTAACTTAAAAACAATTCAATAAATCAGAATAAATAAAATGTTTTCGATTAGCTGGCAGAGGTAAGGAGACGAGAGTCGCGTTTTCGGAGAATACTTCCAATAATTGATCCACTTTTTATTAATCAATCTTCTACCTTAATATTGCTTTAAACGGTAGATATGTAACAAATTTCCACTTAAAACTCTTTAATAATTTTAATATCGAAAAATTCTATAAATGTAACTTATATGTGAACTGTAGGCAGTCTTCTTATCTTTTAATGCGTAATCCTTCAATCTCGTTAGTATTCCAACTTCCTATCTTAATTCTCTCACACTGACTTACTTTCTCCCGTATATCTTTTCTACTTATATCTCACTTTGTTACGCTTTAACTAACTAACTTCAAATAACATTTCTAGCAAGTGAACTTGAACTATATATAATAAAATTAATTTGCATATCATGGTTTTTTCTTAAGAGAAGGTTGTTGTTTTTTATAGCCCAAAGATTTCCCCAGAGGGATAGTTGAAGGACGCATATAGATCCTTCACAAGATGGTATCCTTGCCTTTGCCACCCCGATAAAATAACTATTCAAAACTATTCTTTAAGCAGCATAGCATTGGGCCATTACTCTGATGTCGGAACATGATTCTAACATAAAAAAATTGGCATTTACACCACTCGATAGGTAGATGACTTCGGTCCAGCAGCTATCAATGGACTCAGCACCTGGTCAGCGTCTCTCATTTGTCCCAAGGTTGACCATACCTGAAGGAACATAATTATAAATCACCTTTCCGACTTTTGCCTTTGTCTTTTTTAGGTTAACACCTAAAATACATAACCATCGCACAAAAATAAATTCGCTATACGAACTTATACGCTATTTCAGCCATACGGGGATGCATGAGTTCCTCTTAAAGTTTTCATATTTTCTATTTCTTTTAATCCGGCCTGGCTTCAAAATACTCTACTATATTTAGTTTTTCTCAAAAAGAACGATTCAAATAGCCAATGGTCACTTCTCCATGCCAAGTATACCCATCAATCACAGTTACGGTTTAATAGGCATTCTTTTAAAAATGTAAATTATTTTAAATTTTATGTACATTTCTGGTTGAGAATATGCCACTGAAGACCCTCCGCGTAGAGGAACTGATGCCCAGTAAATCTGTTGAGTTTAAAGTCCTCCCATTGCCGTGGTGTGGAAGTTCGAAGAGGTGAGCACCAGCTCTGATGTCGTCCTCATCACTTGTCCATGGTTCAAAATTACGAGGTTCGTCGCCAATACTCATTATGTTACTTTAAAATGTGACGTCAATATAACTTTCACTCACTTACCTGGTTAAGAATAAATTACCTTTCTAAAAAAAATTCTTCATGGAGAGAATGACATTGTGTGATGAGTTTAACATTGTTAAATTTGGGGAAGAATCAAATTTATGGGAATCTCTTTGAAGCAGAATCTGTTTTCATTGATTCCATTATAGAATGCATTGGTTCATTAATAATGTCAAATAACCAAATGAGGTCCTTTCAAAATTTTATTCCATTTCTCTTTTTAATAGTGTTAGTATATTTTAATTGAAAAAAATGTGCCCAAGTATTCAAGGGAAAATAATGCAACTTCGTATACTATATGGTATACGAACTATATTACAAGTATATATGGTAAAAGTATTTTGACCTTTTAAAGTTTTTGAGTGGGAAAATGAAACTGAAATCGCTTATCAACAAATATATTTTATTTTTCGCCGCATTAAGTTCAGATTCTTAAAAAGTATCATAAAAAATCTCTTTAAAAAAAGTAGCGTAATAGAGAAATGAATGTTGCATCCAGAGTTTTTAATGATATTTTCCACTGTTCACCCTTTCCACGTTCAGTTTATTTCTGGATTATGGATAAAAGAAATGTCAATTTTTTATGCTTATTTTCAAATGTACATATCTTTTCAAACATAATAGCATGATTTGCATGCAAAATTTTCCAAAAAATTAGTCTAAAAGAATCTATTTAAATAAATGAGTAGTTTATCTGTAAAGATAGCTTTCTGTATGGCAGAAAACACTAGACTTTGAAGTCAATTCGCACTAATTACAACTATAAAGCTTAGAATACATAACTTTTACCTTGACAACAAATTTTATTTACATCTTTTGCATTTACATAAATAATTAAGAAATTTTTAATTTAAATTTGATCGTGTATGATAAATTCGAAAACACGGTACTGCACATAAACCAACATCGCAATCTGGACAGTAGAATCTTGTTTTTCTGCTTCAGTAGCGCAACGTACACCCCCCGAAAACCCTCATTGTGGGGCCCCAGGATTCTAGGGGACCCAAAGCCTGATGTTATGGTTGTGCAAGCCTTTATAAGATCCAGCTTGGGGCTCAAAACCTGACTTTGCAAAGGGTTGTCCTAATATTCTCCGTTACGCCAATGCTTTTCTTCCCATTACTGTCCCTTTTTGAGCAGCATATTATATACTGTCGTGTTGGAATAATTTTCTTCTGTATTGAGAGAATGTAGTAGTCAATAAAGTGTCTTTTTCAAGTAAGCGTGAAGAGGGGAGGAGAGTGCTCAGCAGAAGGACGTCCTATTTTTGCAGAAAATTCCCCCGAGTGGTAATTTTTCAATTAATCGAAATCATAAAAAACACATGTGAAATAGTACGGAAAAGACAGATTGCACAGTGTTAATTTCCACAGTGCCCGAGCTACATTCGGGATGAGCTAGGATAATAAATTTCGTCTGCCCGAGTTCAGCTCGGGAAAAACCGGAAGGGGGTTAAATAAACTAAATACAATCCAAGGTACAGAATTTTATATGTACATCCTTTTAACTTAAAAACTGCTCCTAAATGTCTTCGTTGCTCTGTTGGAGACGTTGATCTCTACGTGTTCTCATACCCTCCAACTAAAGAGTTTCGTTTAGTCTCTCCATCTGAAAATACTAAAAATACTTGGTTCCATTCTGTTATTAAAAATTTTTAATACATCCTAAATTAAAAGCATGAATTAGGACTGATTTGAGTATCAATTTTAGAAAAGAACCCACGTTTAAAATTTTAAAACTGTAGCATTTGAATTCAAAAGAAATATACTACGATATCTCTGCAGTAAAAATGGAACTGTATATTCTTTTGGGTTTCCGAAAAACATCTTTCGAAGCTCGACATTGTTTAAAAAAATCCTGGCATAAGAGCGACTGAAAAGCTTGTTACAGATAAATACATCTGTCAACGGCAAGAAAAATTGACATCTGTGTTCTTTGGGTTTTTGGAAGCAAAAATGATAGAAAGTAAAAAAAATAAATAAATAAACCACTAGAACTGTTATATAAGCATTAAAAATATTTTAAATAAAACATTATTCAGGAATAGGCTATGAGATATACCATATTTACTGCAAAAATATCCTAAGATATTTTTAATAAAAGTACTTAACTTGAACCCTTTTTGGAGAAAATATAAATTCACTCATAATTAAAATACAGTAAAATCCACACTCACAATATTATTCAAAATTTATATTCTTACTAAACATTTCCTTTTTGTTCATATTATAATCCCGATTCAATTTTCAAACAAATAGTTTTACGAATCATAAAATATATTTTTTGCTGTATAAGCTGGATTAGTTTTCCAGTAAATATAATAATAAAATAATTTTTCATTGCGAAGGAATTTAATCGTATTATCGACATAATAGCGTGCTCTAATCCAGTTAGAATATTTCATATAGACATAAGTAATTTAATATTAGACACAGCTATTAAATTTTTTTGTTTTGATTAATTGAAAGTTATATATAATTCATATAAGTCATTTTCGTTTAAATATAAATTTGTAGTACCTATAGTAAACATAACAGGATGTTATGCCAAAATGAATGTGGTATGATAAATATAACAAAAATGAAAATGAAATATATTTTATTCGTATCGAAAATTAACTTGAACTTAATTTTGAATAATTAAGAATTGTAAATGGCAAACATGGTAAATATGTTCTGGCAAGATTAATTTTTTTGAAGCACTTTGTAATTGAAAGTAACATTAAAATATTAACTATTACTTGAGTACTTAAAAAAGGGTACAAGTGATACAAAATTAACGAAGATTAATTGCAAAAAATTATTTGTATCGTTATTACTTATAACGATAATTTAAAACCAAAAACATCATCAGTCTTATAAAAATATTAGATTTCTTTATAATAATAAAAAATAAGTAATATTGATTTAAAATGTTGCTTCACAAAGAAATTTGATTCCTTTATTTGAAAGTAATATAATAATGCTACGTCTTTTTAATAAAAATCGAATCAAATTTCTTTTTTGTTATTACTTATAAATTTTAAAAAACTGTCACAATTTCTTTTAATTTTAAAAAGAAAATATTCCAGAAATTATTTTATTTTATTAGCAATATTTTCTAAGAAATTTTTCTCTCTATCTCTGTATATATACAGAGAGATATATGTATTGTTTTCTTATCAATTCCGGAATCTTACGTAAAAAGAGTAAGTTGTATTTTTTTCAAGGCATTCAATTTCCAATTAAACGAAAGCAAGAAGCCAATGATTTCTAAGAAGCCTTTCAAAGGTTTACATTTCATTATTGGCGAAGAAAGCTACCAATTGTTTTTTCTTTTCTAATTATTCGCAATGCCTTTTTTTTATTCCCAATGCTTTTATTATATGTTTATATTATTTGCATGTGCTTTTTTAAAATGTACTTTTAGAGAAATTTGCAAAAGAGCACTAACATTAAATAAAAGTTATTTTTCCAATAAAAAGACATAGCATTTTAGCGAAGAAAACGTTAAAAGCTTTTAAATAATTAAACTCTTTTAAAAAATATTTCTGATTTTAGAAATAACTTGAATGAAATAAAAGTGCATAGAGCATTTATAAATAATGAGAAATTACCTTTTATGCCACTTTATTTATTAAATCCTAGTTCCAAATTGTTTTAAGAAGTGTATTTATAGCATACACAGAAATTAAATTGATTTTTATTTAATATTAAATGGGCCGAGATAATAAATGTAACAGCGCTACGCATGCGCAGATAATTAATGAAAATTGGCAGACAGAAAAAAAAAACAGCAACGAAAAATATGTGTTTATTTCCGTACAATACAACAGTACATATAGGAAGTAACAATAGGTGACATAGGTACAATAGGGGGTTAATAGGTTATAGATCCTCCAGGAAGTAAAATATCATGGATATCAATAAGGATAGCGACATGTCAATAAGGGTGCGAATTTGGTCTAAGGGATAGCTGAACATTCGCTTTCATTTCTCACAGTTCTTCCTTCAAATACAACAATGATAGCGCACAAACGATGAACAATCATATATTAGATATGCTCGAATGGGGGAAAACTCCGGGGACACTGGTGAACAATAAAGCACTTTGAACGTTACAGGCTGGTGCATGATGAGTACATTCGGGTGTACTGTTCTGTTCGAAAATGGTATTCTTGTAGCCAGTCATCTACATATCGCAACATCATAATGTCATCAGTACAGATTAACAGTAATCCTCCATATCAAGAGAAGAACGAGGTGACTATCATTTTGGCAACAGAAATAAGACTCGTTGAAGAACAGGACTTTGTTTCATTCCGTCATGTGCGCCAGTCTAACTAGGGGCCATTACAAATGCCAGTGTTGTGCTGTTAAGCCACGTAGTTAGCAAACTTCTTAAAGAGTAACAATCCATAGCGGACAATTAGCAGATGACGTTCCTGATGAATATGAGAGCATCAAAGCTTGCAGACGCTACAATAGTTCAACATAAATGGACTATATAGGCTTCAGAGCTTATTGAAGGATGTATAGATCTAAGAAGCTGATGTCTTTCTAGAGCTACATAAATGCTACTCAAAAAAGGGACGCATTCTCTTCTTATAACCATATTCATATTACAGCTGGTGAACCATGGACATGCAGAAGTGGTTGTTCACTGCGATATGTTGGACGAACGAGCTTTCCCTTCTGTTTTATCACGTTATTACCGTGAACCCATTGGTCTTCTCGAACGGCTCCTATTAACAGTGACCTAACATTTAAACTATAAATACGTTTCCTATACTAGAAGCAGTTTCACTAATTGGTGTCTCTCACCAGAATAGTGCTAGGCTATAGAGAAATCTTCTAGCTTCACCCCTTATGTTGTTCTCACTGAGTGTGGAACAGGTGCGTATAAGGGTCGCCTAATTGAATGTGGCACTACATTCGGTTTGATAAATGGTTTAATGCTATTAATATAAATTAGTATAAAAGGAAAAGTAGTAATACAAACGTAACAGATAGACTAGATAAAGTCACCTCGTAGGTTGGAACAAGTGTTCCAGCGGTGCACGACCTGATAAAACAAGCTCCAATGTTGGTTGTTGTGGAGCCAATTTTCAACAGCAGCTTGGACCTCATCATCGTCTTGAAATCCCCGCCCCTTCAGAGCTTTTTGGAGTGGACCGAAGATGTAGTATTTACACTGTGAGAGGTCCTGACTGTAATGGGCATGTTTGAGAACATACCAGTGGAATTGCCGTATTAATGTTTGGCACGCCACAGCCACCAGAGGACGAGCATTATCATGCAAAATAATAACCTTGCCGAACAGAATGCCACATCAACGGTTCTTGATATTCTTTCTCAGTTCACGAAATGGTGCATGATACGTGGCAGCACTGACAGTCGTACCGTTTGGAAGCGTCCATAATACGAACAATGCCTTTTAACGTGTGCCCATGCTATTACACACGCATCTGGCGGGATCTGACGATAATGCATGCACCCTCTATAAGGGCATGTACAGTATCTTTCTCTTCAAATAAGTTAGTTACTACATAAATGCCGATTTCATTTGGGAGACCCTTATATTTCAGATTATTTATGAAACTAAGTGAGCTTCATCAATCCACCAATTACTTTTGTATCCATCGTGTTTGTTTTTCAGTGCCTCGCAGTGTATATGATCACGATGTATAATTGCGAAATAATAACCATGTATTATACCATATTTTTCATCTTCATGATATTTTCTAAGACAGCGTTTCTCAAACTAAGGGGGGGGAGGGGTTGCTTGATAACCCTAGAAGAGGGTGCAAGCCTATCGAAAATAAAAGATCTTTTAAGAAATAACTAGAATAAAGTGAAACAAAATACTCTCTGATATAAAAAATACACATCTGTACTGATATACATTATATATACAACGTCTACGTCATTAAAAAAGTAAAAGCTTCAATTTGTAATCCTATAACCAAATAAAAAAAACATTTTGTTTGAATTGCTGTAATCCCACGAGAGAGATGAGAGATTTTCTTTTTACGTTTCTTTTTAAAGCTAAAGTACGACTCTTTTTAAGAAAAAACATAACCAAGATCCCTGTAAAAAGATACAAGCAACAAAAAATTAAACATGCTATTTGTGTCGATCAAAAGGCCATATAAAACTACAATAACTTGAACAAAAGATTACAATTTTGCCTGCAAACAACATTCCTGTAAATATCAGTGAAGAGTGACTGTGTGATTTGCGTCCTATATTAAGGTCATGCACATTTGAATCATTTATAAGTTCAGTTTTATTAAATTTTTCTCAAATTATCAAAAAAAAAAAAAAAAATTGAAAAGCCCTTGAAAGTAGATAAGTATAATTTCTCTTAGTTAAATTATTCAATGGTATTGCAATTATATCGTAAACACTAAAAATAATTATAAAAAAAAGGGATTGGGGTGACTGAGTCACTGGTACGGCAATTAACGTTAATATCGAGTACGCGCCTGCTCGAGGATCAAGACATCTTGAAGTCTTCTTTCTTTAAATATTAAAAATAACACAATTATTCACATCGTAATTTTACATTATTTTTCATTATTTCACATTAATTCTAAATGCTAATTCTATGAGGTTTAAAATTATACAGTTCCTTTAAAGCTATTTACAATATGAGCATTCATTTAAAAAATCATTTTATATTTTTGTATACACTGTCGTGCACTTGGTTTTACTCTCCTTGAAATTCAGCAATTATATCATGAACAAAGTTTTATTTTTAAAAATGAAATCGAGCAAAGTACGGGTACTTCAAACAGTATACTTTTAATGTATCAGTACTGTACAAGGTATTTAACTAATTTCTTAACACTAAATTAAGAACAAATTTAATAATTATTAGTGACTTCCATGTGCTCTTCTTGCAGAGCAAAATTTTTCAAAGGAAAGCTTAATATTAGAAATTGATACTTTGAGTAATTTTTTTATATTTAGCTGAGACCTATACTTTGTCTTCAAAGTAGCCACAACAAAAAATCCGGTTTCAAAAAGATAGGATCTTGAAAATGGGGTAATATAGTACACGAAATGCTTTTGTTTTCGCTGTAGAAAATTCATCATTCACCTCTGCCCAAAATTGAAAGAACGATTTATTACAGAAATGACTTTCAATTTAGCCACTGGATGTAAAATCTAAGAAGATTTCTTCTTCGGCAGTTGAGAACCCTACTGAAGTATTTTGAAATGGATCCCTAACCCACTCATAACTTGCTATCAAGTTGTCCCCAGCAAGAAAATACTTTTTAAAACTTTTTGCCATCAGGCTAAATGATTTTCAATGATTTTAAAAACAGCATCTACATGTTTTTCGCATTTGTAAGTTTTCATATAAAACACACAAGGCCTTTTTGTTCTCCATTTACTTCAGTAATGGTAAATCCAAAATTTAAGTATTCTTCAGAATATTTCCTTGATTTAATTTTCGGAACCATGCTCGTCTGTGCACTTGTTGATACTTTATTATCGTCGAATGTTCGCTTACGACTTTTAAGTGTATCTATGATTTTATTTTAATCTACTGCCGTAAATACTTAATACCGTGAATTACAACTAACGCGCAAATTATAAAATGTACACTCAAGATAGATTCATTAGCTATAGAAGTATCGACTCGACTAAAATTGTCTGGAATCGTACGAGGTACAGCATTTTTACATGTTTTGCGCAGACGTCCGATAGGTTGCCCAGACTCACGCAAACATTCGCGAGAATGTCAGATGTGATGGATATGATAGAGAGCAACATATTAGACCAGGGATACTCAACCTTTTTTTCTGACGGGCCGCATACATATGTTAGCTATTTCACGCGGCGCGCAACATCAGGATTAATGGGAGGGGGGGGGCAAAAATGCTTTAAGATCTAGATAACATAGAAAATTTAAAATGCGGAAATTGATCAAAATATTAAAACTCCTGTTTTGCTTTTTTTTAATTATTATTTTTTATATTTTTTTATTTTCGTCACTGAATTTTTCCTTAATGGAACGCATTGAAGACTATTCTACCACAATTTCTTCATCAGTAAACGGTTTCAAATGATAGATAATGATATAACAAATTTCATAGGCTGCCTTTGTTATCGCTGAGACATTAACACTGATCAATATTTTTTGCTGTTGTAAAGATTATTCAAAGAAGCCTATTTAACATCTCTTCAAAGAGATATTCTAGGAAAACCTGGTTGGAAAATTTACGGTTTTGTTTTCATCAACATTAGTGCCATTTGGTTTAAAAGGCGTTGGATCAATTGGCAACAACCCTGTTTCTTGAAATTTATTTCATTACAATATCAACATTTTTTCTGATTAAGTAACAGGATTAAAGAGGCAATAATTATCTAGATAATTATACAGTATATCCGAAAAGACACTCTCAATCAGTTGCTTTTTGCCTAAAGAACATCACAGAAATCGTCTGGTTATTTCATGCACTATGTATTGGAATTAAGTTCTACTTAACCGTTTCCAATATTTAGTAGTTGGTTAGAAAATATTTGTTCAGATTGATCCTCTTGCAAATGTGCTCGCGTGTTTATGATCAGTCGAAGTGTTTCCACATTGCGCCATAAAAACGATTGTTTTAAACAGTCGTTAATCTCGTGATCAAAAGTAGAGCGTGTAATGTTATTAATGTCTGTCGGAAATCACCAAACAGAGTAATACAACAGCAACACCGAATATTCTCTCGTTGCCATTTAAATCTTGCAAAGCTCTATGTAATGCTTTGAGTGAATGTTTATGGTTCATGGTACAATTATCCCTGATCATGACAATTCATTTGCAATACTGTAGCCAATCCACCCTTTTTTTCAATGGTACACATTTCATCTTGTATTTTAAGAATGTTCAATAGCAGCTGAAGTGGAATGTGCAGTTTTTCCGCCATCTAACACAGTGACAACAATGCACGAAGATGCAATTCCCTATTGCAATAATATTTTCGCTCGACTGCACCTGAAAGTTTAGTTGCTACAGGGAATGAAAATCCGGAGGTGGAACTCGAACGCAAAGCCATTTGACCTCATTCCAAAAATACCCAGAAAACTTACGGAAGCTTTTGAAATCCGTATCCAGATTCTCGTTCCCTCCCCGAGAAGCATTTGGTGCCCACTTTCGCCGCCCCAGCTCCTGTAAGTTCAGTCTCTGAAGGGGGAACATTACGGTAGGCCGGCATTATCCAGCAAAGTTACGGGAGTTTCTAAAATCCAATTTCAGATTATTATTGCTTCCCATCCAGAAAAACACCAGGAAAGCATTTCTCTCTCCTCAAGAATTTTAAAGCAAGCCCCTTCCACAGTTTGTGCAAAATACTTTCGTCTGGCATTATTTGATGTAGATATGAGATTATCTTGAATGAGTTTGAGAATATTTGGATCGGCAGTTCCGAAATACAATCAAGACCCACTTTTTGTGTATCTACGTTGGCAAGTCAGGCTGGTACTGCTGTCCGAGAATATTTCGTTCCCCCGGCATTATCTGGCAAAAATACAGGTATTTTTATATTTCGATTTCCGACTCGCTTAAACCAGCTCAAATTGCACCATGTGAAGAAAAACCATCTCAAATTAGGGTGAGGAAAAAAACCCATCCCAACATCGGTTGAATAAATCTTCCGAATCACACTCCACAGGGGCCATAATTGTTTTTAAAAAAAATCAGAATCGGCGCTCCAGTCAAACCTCGATTTTGGACCACTCCAACTTTCGAAGCCCTTCCCCGACCACACTACACGATCGGGCCGACAGTTTCCAAGTCAGAGATCAGAATTGCAGTTCCAGTCAAACCCCGATTTCGGACCACTCCACTTTTCCCGCGCCATGACTTTAAGGGTGAGCTCCTGCACCGGTTTGCGTAAAAGACGGCCCTCCTGAATTGTCCGGAATAGTTACTGTTATTTCTCAGATTGAATATCAGATTCGGATTATCCGTTTTGAAATACACCAGGGTCCAAGTTTCCACGATCCAAGGCTTTTAAAGCAAACCCTTGCTACGGTGTGTCTAAAATACGGTGACTGGCATTTTTCGGCAAAGTTATCGAAACTCCTAAAATTTAATTTCAAATTCTCATTTCACAATCCGAAATGCACACGGAGCTGACTTTGATGCTCCAGCTCGAGCAAGTTCAGTTGCAAGAGAGAATGAAAATCCGGACGCGGGACTCAAATCATATGCCTTTTCTCCTAATTCAGAAAATATGCGGCAAGTTTAGAAGAGTTTCTGAAATATGATTTCAAATGATCGTTTCCCGCCCCTAGACACAACTGGAGATTACTTTTGTGTCTCTGAGCCGGCAAGTTCAGTCCCTGGAAAGGGCATTAGGGTCGTCCGGCAGTATCTGGCGAAGTTACAGGAATTTCTAAAATTCAATTTCAAACTGTCGTTCACCATCCCAAATTACAACAGAAACGCACTTTTCCCGCACCAAGACATTTAGGCTAATCTCCTACCATGGTTTGCGTAAAAAATGGTCATGCTGAATTATCCAACAAAGGTACAGCTATTTCTCAGATTGGATATCAGATTCGGATTATCCATTTTGAAGTACACCAGTTTTCAAGATTCAAGCCTTTTTAATGTAAGCCCCTGCTATGGTGTGTATAAAATACGGTCAGCCGGCTTTATCCGGCAAAGTTACGGTTATTTTTGGAAACTGACTCGAAAATCGGATTCCACACCCCGAATACGCCAGACATTTTCGTGCATTTTGGTTTGCAATATCTACTTCCACAGACACATGAGCATTGCCATATTTTGCGAATATTCGCAAAATCTGGCAGTGTGTTTTCCGGATTTTTCAAATTTCCGGCAATAAAAAATTATGGCGTCATTAGTTGAAATAAAAACTATCCTATGTTTTAAGTTGGACGAAATGACACACAGTATGCAAAATTATATTATGATCGGTTGAGTAGTTTTGTAGTTCATCGCGGACAAACACTGTGACACGTAATTTTTATACATAAAGATTAGGATATATGAAATAAAGTTCATGTCATTTTTCGTCAAATATCTTTGTTCATAAAATAAAAATATCACATGCAAAATTTCGCTCGACTCATTAACTTAGATCCTTATCTTGGCTTGATCAAGCAGGAACTGCCACACGGCTGGATTGATTCTGAACGCCACTGAAATTTGAGCTTGGTTTCAATTTCTCTTTCAAGTGTAATTTACTGTCGAGTGTAATTACTGTAGTACATGGGCTGCGTAAATGAGAGCTTCATATCAGAAACACTTTCAACAGTTGTGTTTTTTTTTCTGTGTGATTCGTGAAACACATGGCTCTGAGTTCGAGACATTACGAAAATTTGCAAGAACACTTTTGTTACATGTACAGTGATTATAGTTTTAATTAAAAATCGACCATTGCAGATCATGTAAAATTGCTTTATCTTGCGTATTTTGGCATGAAACTTGGAGACCAAAACAAATCAGGGGTTCATCAAAAAATCTGTGTAAAGTGTCTAAACGATCTAGCTCAAAGGAAAGAAGATTGCTGTATGATTTGGAGTTTCTATAACATAAAGGGAGCCGAGAGAAGACCCAATCTGATGATTGTTTTTTTTTGTTTCTGCCTTATCCATAAATATAAACACAAAAATGAGTAGCTGATATCTTATCCTCGTTCCTCATGGACCTAATATTACAGTGCCTTTGCCTCCAACTGAGTTGCAAAAAATTTTCAGGTATATCCGAAGCCAAATTGACAGAGGGAATCTTTGTTGGTTCAGATATTCGCAAGCTAATAAAGGATAAAGAATTTGAGAGTTGCATGACAGCAAAGGAAAAAGAAGCAAGAGTAATTTTCAAAGATGTCGTCAGAAAGTTACTTGGCAATTGCAAGGATCCTGACTTTAAAAGAACTGCAATGAATAAGCTGGAGAAATTTCAAAAGTTAGGTTGCTCCATGAGTGTGGAAATACATTTCCTTCCCTCGCATACGGGATTACCCCCCCCCCTTAATTTAGGATTAGTCAGTGAAGAACAGGGGGAAGGTACCATCAAGGAATCAAGATATGGAGTGCAAATATCAAGGAAGAGTGGACAAGAACATGCTAGCTGACTATTCTTGAATGGTAAACGAGATTCGCCTAAGATCAAATGTAAGAGAAGAACGTCAAAAAGAAGTTTCAATGGAAAATAGAACGTACCAAAGGAGAAACTTTGTTTTGCTTTCATGCCCTTTTTAAAAAATATGCTTCAAACTTGCATCTGCACAAGCATAATATTTGTTCCTCTTGGTCAATCGTCTTTTTTATTTAGATATTTTATGTTTATTTATTACTCAGGCACCATTTCTTTCGGAAATTATAAAATACAATACAACTCAAATCAGAATTGTATTATTTCTTTTCAATAATACAAATATCATGAATTTTTCGATAAATGCGATTTGAGAAATCTGACTAAATATTTTTTTACAAGAAATAGGGAACAATACCTAGTTAAGAAAACACTCATTTCTATCAGTTTTTCTTTAAAAAAACCTGGACATTGCCTATAAATTGATTACTCATGAATACCTCACACATATAGAATATTCCTGCGTACATCATTAAAGACTTATACTAATTCTCAGCGATAAGAATAAACAAAACCAGAATAAAATTTCAATAAAAGTAAAAAAAAGTTTTAATTCTTTTTTTACAGTACTATATCATAAATTTTCCCGAAAAAATATTTTTTTTAAATCTGACTTAATGATCCCGGCACGCAATGGCTAATAATACGTATTTTTACAATCAATCAACTTTTTCGCTTAAAAACACTGGACATTGCCTACAAACGATTTTTTATACAAACAAACCTGATATAAACAATGATAATTATATGCTGATTAATACTAACTTTCATCGGTGCTCTTCAGTGGAAGCTCGATTGGGTAAACGTTCCGTAACAAGTGCTGATCTCTTCTTGATTTTACGTTTTCGATAAGCAAAAAGTTTGGTGTTGAACTTCTTCTCTCTATCAGAGTATAACAATCAAAGCACCTTTAAACTGTCAGGAAAATTTTTTTTTGAAATGTTGCATAATTCCATTGAAAAACCTTTGACACGTGCATCAAAGAGACAGACAGAGCTCCAATCGTCTCAAAGAAGTGAATCTAAAAACCAATTCAAAAATCAAACCTTGAATAATTCCTTTATTTTGACAGTCATTTCGTGGACATTTGCCTCAACTGGATTAATCAAGACGAATAAGAAATTATGGGTTTACGTGGCGATGCTTAGTTTTCACGCATTAAGATCTTTTCCTGTGCTGAAAAATTTGTTATGTGTAAATGCTGACAAAATATTTCATTTTCATAAAGTGAATCTTATTAACAATGGGATGGCCATTGTCCTTTGGTGGAATCCGTATCCCAAAATGAATGAAATCCTAAGTCTTGTTGAATGTTTACTGAATCTATTAAGTCTAAAGAAACAAAAAATAGTTACTTTATTCTGCATCCTTAGTATAGTATTAAATCCTTTGTGGATTTTTATTTTTTCGAATATCTGGAGTCGTAGTTATGTTAAAAGTTCCTGTCAAATTCACGGATTACCTTCCGATATCAAATTCATATCAATAGCAGTTAATGCGTTAGATATTGGAGTTATGCATACAACATATATCATATTATTCTGTGTGATCTATATGTATTGCTTAAAGTGTTTCCAAAACTGCAGAAAGACATTTCATCCAGATGTATCTTTGCAGAAATGAAAAAATGTCAAAAGATGCTTCGTTTTATTAAGAAACTAGAACATACGATGTCATTCCCAATATTCATTGCATTCGGCAGAATAACTTTGCAGGCTTTTTTCAATGGTCTTACTGTGGAGAAATGATTCAAATCAAATCTTTCAAAGTTTGCATATTACTGTAAGTGCTATCGAGATGGTATTATTACTCGTTGTCATCTCGTTTCTTGCTGATTCGGTTCAAAGCCGCTTTCTCATGAATATCAATTCTTTGCTTTGGAATAAAAGTAGATTTAAGCTTTTAGAAGTGGATAATGTCCTTTACAATCGAATGTTGCGAGACAATAAATTGACCGCTTGGGATATGTGTATTATAGACCGCCAACTTGTAATGACTTTCATTGCTTCTCTGGTAACATATAGCATTCTAATAAAGGATCAGATAAGTGAATAATAAATACTTTGACACAAACAAATATTTTATCATCCTTACAAAGCAAAAAATAGATCTCTAAGAAATATTTTATGAATAAGTATTTAATTAATAATTTTAAGTATTCTCGTATCCAAACTTGAATGAAGCATTAAAAGCTACTTAACGTGTGGCTTAAAGTTGAAGTTTCTCATTTTTTTCATAGATTAAAAACAGTTGTAATCTTAAAAATTTTAAAAATTAATTGAAGTTCTTAAAATGGATTTATTTTGCGGCACAAGTTTTAATGTGCCAGAGACTTTACTTGCTTTGAATTACAAAGTCAATTCGAGATATGTGACGTATATGAAGTATGCAATGTAAAAAAAGTAGATAATGCAAGGAGTAGATATTAGTAATAGTACATGAAACTCTGTACTTTGAAAGTCGTTTTTTGAAATATGAATTCGGATATAAGAATTTCAACTTCACTTCTTTGGTTTCACTTCGTTCATGATTACGCGTTTAGATTTATTTCCTAATAACCAAACCCACTTAGCACATAGTTTATCAGCTGATCTTGTAATTTGAAACACGGATCAAATACTTGAGATTTAAACATTTCTCTTCAAGTTATCAAGTCAATCTGTAAAGGACACATTGATGCCCTGCGTGTTTTATCTGCAACATGCTTCATTATTCTGCACAAATTTTACTGTCAGAATCATACTCGTGATTTATCAACAACCATAAGTGTTTTCCTCGACCATTAGATTACTGAGATGTTCCATTTTGTCGCTGCTTTTATTGATAATAAAAAGATATAATGCGTGCATAACTTTTTCATAAATATCAATTAACGGAGTGGCAATATGAACGGTTTTAATGAAAATGAGCATAAGAAGAAAGAACAGTTTTAATCTTAAGGAAAAAATTATATTTTCTTCACAGAATAGCATTTTATAATGTATATCATCCAGGGGCATTTTAAGACTTCTTAACGCCCTGGTCCTATGCCTCACCTACAGCCTATTTTTTTAATTAGATGTACATTGTATTCACATGTTTAATTCAATAAAAGCAATCTCTAATGAAATGACGTTTCATTTGGACGTTGATTTTCTATATTA